>SJYT01084292.1:123179-156233 GCA_006410635.1 Cephalophus harveyi | reverse complement strand
GGTCACAACTTTTCTTCCAAGGAGTAAGCGTCTTTTAATTTCATGGCTGCAGTCACCATCAGCAGTGATTTTGGAGCCCAAAGAAACAAAGTCTGGCACTGTTTCCACTGTTTCCCCATCTATTTCCCATGAAGTGATGGGACCAGATGCCATGATCTTCGTTTTCTGAATGTTGAGCTTTAAGCCAACTTTTTCACTCTCCTCTTTCACTTTTGTCAAGAGGCTTTTTAGCTCCTCTTCACTTTCTGCCATAAGGGTGGTGTCATCTGCATATCTGAGGTTATTGATATTTCTCCTGGCAATCTTGATTCCAGCTTGTGTTTCTTCCAGTCCAGCATTTCTCATGATGTACTCTGCATGTAAGGTAAATAAGCAGGGTGACAATATACAGCCTTGATGTACTCCTTTTCCTATTTGGAACCTCTGCTTAATTAACTCCGCTATAAGCTTTGACTATGTGGATCACAACCAACTGTGGAAAATTCTTAAAGATATGGGAATACCAGACCACCTTACCTGCCTCCTGAAGAATCTGTATGCGGGTCAAGAAGCAACAGTTAGAACTGGACATGAAGCAATGGACTGGTTCAAAATTAGGAAAGGAGTGCATCAAGATGGTATATTGTCACCCTGCTCATTTAACTTCTTTGCAGAGTACATCATGGGAAATGCTGGGGTGAATGAAGATCAAGCTGGAAGCAAGACCACTGGGAGAAATATCAATAACCTCAGATATGTAGATGACACCACACTAATGGCAGAAGGTGGAGAGGAACTAAAGAGCCTCTTGATGAAAGTGAAAGAGGAGAGTGGAAAAGCTGGCTTAAAACTGAACATTCAGAAAACCAAGATCATGGCATCTGGTTCCATCACCTCATGGCAAACGGACAAGGAATAATGGAAACGGTGAAAGACTTTATATTCTTGGGCTCCAAAATCACTGTGGACAGTGACTGCAGCCATGGAATTAAAAGACAATTGTTCCTTGGAAGAAAAGCTATGACAAGCCTAGACAGTGTATTGAAAGGCAGAGACATCACTTACTGATGAAAGTCCATATAGTCAAAGCTATGATTTTTCCAGCAGTCATGTATGGATGTGAGAGCTGGACCAAAAAGAAGGCTGAGTGCTGAAGAACTGATGCCTTCAAACTGTGATGCTGGAAAAGACTCTTGAGAGCCTCTTGGATAGCAAGGAGATCAAACAAGTCCATCCTAAAGAAAATCAATCCTGAATATTCTTTAGAAGAATTGATACCGAAGCTGAAGCTCCAATACTTAGGCCACCTGATATGAAGAGATGACTCATTGGAAAAGTCCCTGACGCTGGGAAAGATTGAGGGCAGGAGGAGAAGAGGGAGACAGAATGAGATGCTTGGATGGCGTCACTGACTCAGTGGACATGAATCTGAGCAAACTCCAGGAGATACGAAGGACAGGGAAGCCTAGTGTGCTGCACTCCATGGGACTGCAAAGTTGGACATGACTTACTAATTCAACAACAGTGCCAGAGACACAGGCAGGAAGCTGATCGCTTGGGCCCTGAAAAGAGATTGAATGTTCATTCTAAATCCAATGGAAAAATGCAGGGATTTTTTTCAAAAGAGCAGTAATGTCATTTGGTTTTATTTTACTTTTTTTCTTTCTTTTTGCCTGCCATGCCATGAAATGTATGGGATCTTAGTTCCCCACCCAGGGATTGAACTCACAACTCCTGCAGTGGCAGTACCAAGTCTTAGCCAGTGGCCCACTAGAGAATTCCCAAATAACTTATTTCTTAATGAAAAGTAAAGGATGAACGTATTCAACCTGAAGAACTTAAGGAAACCCGTTTATTGTGCAAAGCCCATAGTTCAAAGGTAGACTTTTTCAGGGATTAGCTGTGAGGTATTTTCTCTTTGTTTTGTACTTCTGCTTGCAGAGTTTAGGGGTTTCATAAACATTTTCAGTCTTACAAACTCCCTAGACAAGTCATAGCAGAAGAAAGTATCAAGAAACTAACTCAAGCCCATTTTAGAAAAAGAAAATTTAATTACACAAGTAAAATTGTAAGTAAGAGCAAAGCTGTAACTTTTTACAGTGACTTGAACAGTAGAACATCTAAAGTCAAATGGTGGCCCAGCCCTGAACTACTAGAAAAGTTCCCACATGTTGTGCTTAGTGAAAAATTAGGTAGGGTATGTGTGGTCAGAAGGGAAATTGCTTCTGGTCTAGTATTACACATTTTAGGTGAATTATGGGCCTCATTTTTCTTGAGCGTTTACCATCAGCCACCTAGAGTTAATGGTAAGTGTTAGATCATTAATCTAGGTTACATGAGCATTTAAATTAATTGGATTACACTGAGATTTACATGATTAGAACTTGGAAGTCAGGTTCTAGATTCCTGGTTAAAAGACTCTTAACCCTCTAAAGTAGGTCAGCCCTAATATTTTAGGTTTTGGTTTTAAATGATTGCTGACATTAATTTTATTTATAAAGAATACAAGGCCTTGTTCTGGGAGCCACTTATTCAGCAATTAAAACACATGTATTTAGATTTAACGCTTTATTTTAAAAATATAATGTTTATTGAAGACTAATAAAGAATAGCACTATATATAATAAAACATTTAAAATGAAATATATATATATATAAAACATACATAGGCATCTATATATGCATGCACATAAATATATACACATGTATGCTTCAAACATAAAATAGAAATCTAAAAACATGAAAGAAACATATTTAGAACTTTAGAATAACGGTTATCTTTAAGCAGAGAGAGGAAGAATTTGCTAAGAAATGGATAAAGGCATTTTAGCTGTTTATTGTGATGTTTCACTTAAAAAAAAAGATATATAAAGAATAAATTAAAAAAAAGAAAGTTGGTGAGTCACATTGCAGAATTCTGAAAATATTATAGGAATGTATGTCAATAGAATGAAATCACTTTATTATGGCATACATATGTCACGTTTACTCATTATACATGGCATGGATGAGAATAAAGCTTAGAGGTGAAAATATCTTAATTATTGTTCCTTTAATGCCATATATTCTCACTCGATATTGATATTCTTGCCCAATATCAATCTCTGCTTAAGGAGAATTGTGTGCCACCTGAACGTACATCTGTTATTCTCGGTAATGGGATAATTCTGAAGAAAACACATCAAAGAATGGTTTTAACATAAGAGAATGCTTGTGTTTGCAGTGGACCTGCCTTTCTTTAAAGGATGGGATATTTGCTATATTTGCTCTATCTACATTTGATCTTATCCTGGCAAAGAAACAACAACATAATTACTCTTATCATGGCAAAGAGTTGAAAGTTACTTCCTTTACAAATTAGTGTACTACAAAAGTCAGAAAATAAATCCAAAATTTTTAGTGTAAGGTTTTACTCTGAATATAAGGGTTATGTGGAGCAAAAAGGAAAGATTCAAGAGCTCTCATCCACTGATGCACACCTAGGCGAAGAAAGAAAGGGCAGAGACATGCATTAAATCTTATCCATCTTTTTCTGTAATAAACACAGCCTGATGTGAATTTAGGTTCTTTTATTTTCAAGACGGCCGGTCACAAGTAGTCAAAATTAAGTATCAGAGAATTGTGTAGGGCATTTTCAATGAAAATCTGCAGCTGTGGGTCTTGCGTTCTCCTGGCAGTTTGCCTAAACCTAAGTTTGGAGACTGGTGCATGACACGTCATCCCCTACCCTTTCTTGACTGGAGCCTAAATCAGGAATGCTTTCTTTATAATAGCCAGAGGTGGTTATCAAGAAGGATGGCGGCGGTGTCTGCTGTCTGGGTTGGAAAGCTATAGATTAATGTGTTGTTTTAAAGCATGTAATGTGCCCATAGGCTGTAGCAATAGGGAAATAAATCATTTGAGGTGAGGGAGTGCGGGATTCAGGAATGCTGGTGTCGGCGAAACATAGTATGCAGGTTTCCAAGGAAACGAGAGTTCTGATTAGTCAGTGAAGTATAATAACCTGTCCTGCATAAATCTTCAGCATCTCAGAAGGGAGCTTTCAAGTGGGAAACAAAGTTGAATCACTAGTTCTCCTCAACCCTCAAGCTTAAGATCTAAATTAAGTTGTTTATGACACTCGATAACTTCCTTCAAGTTATCATGAAGAGGCAAGATAGCATGCCTCTTGCCTCCATCAGGTCAACTCAGTATACAGGTGGTTTGAAGCTTGAATTTGGAGGACAATGAAAGAACCCACCACTGAACTCGAAATCAATTTTAAAAATGAATTTTTTTAAACAAAGTAAAACCAGACTCCCATCAAATTAGTTTAAAAAAACACTGTACTTCCAACTGTCAGAGTAGTTTTCAAGTATGAACTTTTATAAGATATCAGGTTATGATTGGAAATTAAATGGCAGAAAATATTGTGAGCAAGCTTGGTAAAGCTATGATGTGAGTTGCAATAAATTTTGTTTCACTTGCTTTCAGTAAATAGAATTTATAAGTGTAAGTAAGTGTTAGTCGCTCAGTTGTGCCCGACTCTGTGACCCCATGGACCGCAGCCCACCAGCCTCCTCTGTCCATGAGATTTTCCAGGCAAGGATACTGGAGTGGGTTGCCATTTCCTTCTCCAGGGGATCTTCCCAACCCAGGCATCGAACCCTGGTCTCCTGCACTGCAGGCAGATACTCTACCCACTGAGCTACAAGGGAAGATCAGGAAGATTATCGCTATATAATTTATAGGGATATATTATTGATATAGTGGATATTTTCTAAGAAACCTGCTTAAAGAAGAAAAGAGGTCACTGAAATCTTTCAGTTAAAAACACACACACACATACATTGAACATTTAGATGTAAAACTGAGAAAAAAGTGCAAAGCACTACTTTTCAAAACAGAAGCCAAGTTCTAGAAGGCATTTTCTGTAACATGATGGATCATGGCATGTGGTAAAAACCTAGCAGGGTATTCTCAAGGTATAATCTCAACAGTGATCGTCAGTGTTCTTTCACAGAAGTTAAGCACCTTCAAGCACTTTTTTCCGTGAACGTGGCCATCAGGTTTTAGTGTTAATTGTTGGCGTGGTGTGAAGCTGCATGACTCCACTATGCGAGAGAGAGAAGATGGGCTTGTCTTATCTACAACTAGGTTTGAACATGTCTTTGCCTGACATGTTTTTAGGAATGACTTTGTTGAAGCTCCCAGAAGGAGCCTTGGGGTAAATATCCTCTGTTATTGCTACAATCCATCTGGTGCTAAAGAAACGAGTCTGGATGTGATGAGGACATTTCTCCCCTTGAGATCAAACCAGGAATGAATTTATGACAGCTTGTGAAGCTAGCCAATACCTGCAGGAAATACAGGGTGAAAAAAGAAAGAGAGAGAGGCGAGAGCTGGATGGGTGGATTGGCTCAAGGTCAATCATGAAATCATAGCAGATAATGAGGAGAAGTGAATGATACTCTGAGGTGTTCAAACCCAGGGGCCTAAACTAAAGGAGATTTAGGATTCAGGTACCACTTTCTTCTGTTCAGAGCATCCTCCATTTTAGAAGACAAACTCAAGAAATAAGTTGCTGCCTGGGACTGGCGGATGCTGAACCCCAGAGCAGATGCTGAGGATGGCTACATTCTAGGCTCCATGACAATACTTTCATTTTTTTTCCCTCAGGCTTTTGATTATTGTGGACTTGTGGAATCACTCATGGATAGGTAATTTGTTTGGTATTTGGGAACTCAAATTGCCTTCTCTTACCTCTTGCTCCCTCCAGAGTCAGGTTTCTGATAGCAAGCCTGTTCTGATGGACCTTTCTTGGCATCCATTTCTTATTTAAAAAGGCAAGACATAGCTGGAATTGTTTTCAGTGGTGTATAGTAAAAACAATTAATTACCAAAAAACATTCAGTGTCATTTCACTAAGAACTCAACAGCTTTTTTTCTATCTTGAGGCAAGATGTTTTCATGGTATGTGATTCCAGCCTATTTGTTCAATATTTCATATTTTCGTGAAATGTATATCTCTGTTAAATGTCTCAGAGAGCTTGGGAAATAATAAATTTGCTTTAAATATTATCAGATGTATGAGAAATCAGATATAAATTAATTGGGAAAAGTTAATTTTAGTTCTAATGTGAAATATCACATGGTATTCCTTTGAGCTAAAAGCAAACAAAGAATAAAGCGTCTATGCAAAGAAAAGCAGAGAACTAGACTTCTCAGTATCTATTCTCCCTCAGGATATAAATAGTTTCTGATCAATGTATGTTCATAAAAGCAAAGATCATGCATTCTATTTCTAGTTTTAAAAGTCATCAGAATTCAGAGCACAATATTGGGCTCCTAGAAGACATTTACTTAGGGAAAAAAAATTAATCTATCTTGACTTTTGGTCTGTTAAAATTGACACATAAAGCTAATTATGAAATGTGATGTTTTTCTAATATATTACAAACATTCAGATATAGCTGAATAGAAACTTCACCTAAATTATGTACCAGCTTGCACAGTATTAACACCTTCCCAGGTGGCTCAGTGGATAAAGAATCTGCCTGCAATGCAGGAGACACAGGAGGCTTGAGTTTGATCCCTGGGTCAGGAAGATCCCCTAAAGAAGGAAATGGTAACCCACTTCAGTGTTCTCCCTGGAGAATCCCGTGGACAAAGGAGCCTGGCGGGCTATAGTCCATGGGTCCCAAACAGTTGGGGACAACTGCCTAATGTGTTTACGCTTGCACAGTATTAGCCTCAGCTTTATTATTAGCAAATATAATGGGAGCTCCTTCAACCTTGTCTTCAAAGTCAGGATCTCTGTCATGACTGAATCAATGGACATGAGTCTGAGCAATCTCTGGGAGATAGTGAAGGACAGGGAAGCCTGGCATGCTGTGGTCTATGGGATTGCAAAGAGTTGGATACAACTTAGCGACCGAACAAGGAAAACAATCTCTATGGTGTCTGGAGGATGAACACACAAACTGAGGGATCATACCATGACATGGATGATATGGAGCCCAGAACGCAGCACCCAAAATGTTGCACTTTTGTTTTCTCATGCCTGCTATCTTGTCTCTTGTGTCCATACGGTTTTATACCTTTTTCTTTTTTGTTTTACAAACATTTTTACATTTCAGTGAGATGTAATGGCTGAGCAGAGTTGAAATGTGTGTTTCATGTACCATGCTTCTTTCAAGATCCCTGCTTTTTGTAATGAAAATAATGTACTTTTATTATGATCGCATCATTTATATCTTACCCAATCTGTTCTTTGCTCTTCTCTTTTGCTTATGATTATATAAAATATTTTGAGATTTGATGTTGATTTTTTCCTTTTCATCATTAATTCTTTTATTTTCTTTATTGTTTTAAGACAGCTTAGACAGTCATATCAATATAACATTTCATAGCTCTTCAAAGGTATAATTCAAGTTTAGCTGCAATGTATTTTGGTATACCATGTAAGGTTAAAGTCTAATTTATTTTTTTAAGTAACTTGACCTGAAAGAGAATCACTTGCTTAATGTTCTACTTTACATTATCAATGATGCTTCTATTATGAAATATTATATTTATATGTAATGAGGTCTGATTTTGACCTATTATCCTGATGATATATCATTCTACGAGACCTTGTTATATTTTATGTTATAAAGAAATACCAAATAAGAACTATGTTCTGTAAGGTTCATCTTCTTTATGAGAGGTACAAGTATCCAGAACCTAATCTTTCATTCCTATCTGTTTTTAAAATTTTATCTATCACTTTGTGTCTTTGAAAAATTTTTTATGTATTTTTTCAATTTCATATTAGAATTTCACTGAAACTTTTCATTTATAGGGATTCCCTGGTGGCTCAGGTGGCAGAGAGTCTGCCTCCAATGCAGGAGACCCGGGTTTGAATTCTGGGTCAGGAAGATCCCCTGGAGAGGGGAATGGCACCCCACTCCAGTATTCTTCCCTGGAGAAGCCCATGGATGGAGGAGCCTGGTGGGCTACAGTCCTTAAGGTCACATAGAGTGGGACACAACTGAGCAACTTCATTTTCATTTAAACATGAAAATGAAATTGAGTAAAAACATCTTTGAAGACTGAGTTTCATTTCCATTCTCCCTGCTGCTGCTAACTCGCTTCAGTCGTGTCCGACTCTGTGCGACCCCATAGACGGCAGCCCACCAGGCTCCTCCGTCCCTGGGATTCTCCAGGCAAGAACACTGGAGTGGGTTGCCATGTCCTTCTCCAATGCATGAAAGTGAAAAGTGAAAGTGAAGTCGCTCAGTCGTGTCCGACTGTTCGAGACCCCATGGACTGCAGCCTACCAGGCTCCTCCGTCCATGGGATTTTCCAGGCAAGAGTACTGGAGTGGGGTGCCATCGCCTTCTCCGTGAAAATGAAATTGAGTAAAAACATCTTTGAAGACTGAGTTTCATTTCCATTCTCCCTGCTGCTGCTAACTCGCTTCAGTCGTGTCCGACTCTGTGCGACCCCATAGACGGCAGCCCACCAGGCTCCTCCGTCCCTGGGATTCTCCAGGCAAGAACACTGGAGTGGGTTGCCATGTCCTTCTCCAATGCATGAAAGTGAAAAGTGAAAGTGAAGTCGCTCAGTCGTGTCCGACTGTTCGAGACCCCATGGACTGCAACCTACCAGGCTCCTCCGTCCATGGGATTTTCCAGGCAAGAGTACTGGAGTGGGGTGCCATCGCCTTCTCCGTCCATTCTCCCTAGAGAAAGTGAATTACAAATACCTGTTATATAAAGAAGCAAGAGTATGCAAACAAATTGAAAAAAAAAAGTTTATACATGTGTTACCCAGTAAACTAATATACTATGCTAAAATTATTTGTGTGAAAATATTTTTATTTTTCCCATCACAGAAAAATAAATCCCTCTTTTCCATTTATTTTTGTTTTATTCCGAATTTCTCCTTGTTTTGAACTTTTGACACAGTGCCTCTGCTCTTTCCTTTGCAGAGACAGCACCTCATGTTCATAAGAATTGCATCGGCACTTTGGTTTCATCACCAGAGCATAAGGCTCAAAATCCTACATTCCGTTATTTTCCAAAATCCTGATACTCTAGGAAAATTCCTAGTAATTATGATTTTTTTCCCGAAATGCTTAATAGTAAGTTTTTAAGAAATTATCTTGTTAAAAGAGGATGTTCTTGTATAGAGAGAAAAAAAAAAATCAAATATTTAGAGTTTCTCAGTTAGACACTTAGATCTTCTTTACTATCTGTGATCAGCCTAATTCCTTTTCCTCTCTGAACATGAGCTTACTGTTCAGTTCAGTTCAGTCAGTTCAGTCGCTCAGTCGTGTCCAACTCTTTATGACCCCGTGAATCGCAGCACACCAGGCCTCCCTGTCCATCACCAGCTCCCGGAGTTCACTCAGACTTGCGTCCATTGAGTCTGTGATGCCATCCAGCCATCTCATCCTCGGTCGTCCCCTTCTTCTCCTGCCCTAAAAAAAAAAAAAAAAGAGAGAGAAAATAAAAAATAAAAAAGTAGACTGCCTAGTGTAACACACTAAGAGAATCTAAGCAATTATTTTAGATTTTTAATAATTTACATAATTACATCAGAAACAAAAGAACATAAATTTTGATATTGAATGTAATATGGAGTCAATCTGTAAAAGTTCATGAACGTTGATGGAAAAACATTGTCAGGTATGGAAGGAATGGTGGCACTCTATTCTGTGTATTTTCTGAGTCACACAAATGTCTCTGCTCATTCCTAGAGCAGACCATGAATTATACTACACTGTATGTGGGTTACATGGAAAAACCCTCAAGTAATCTCATGAGGTAACATCAGTGCCCCCTTTTTAAAATGAAGAAACATGTGTTGAAACGTTAACTAGGTTTTCCAAATTTCTAGTTTTATGGAAGTGAAATAATATAGGAATCCAGACATCTTTCCTTGGAGCCCACAGTCCTGAGCACTATGTTACCCAGCTTTCTCTTTGGCAATAGATGAAAGTGAAATGAGAATTGTGGATAAAATGAAGGAATATTATTGCTTTCATTCAAGTACAACCTTGCAGGATGATGTTGGTAGGAATGAAAAAAAATTCACCTCAGGCACACTGCCAGGTTTAAATAATGCATTTTATTAGAGGGATGGAGAAAAAGATAAAAATAAGTTCAAGTATTGAGATTGCCTCACTATAGAGATAGCAGTGATTGTCCCTGAGATCAGGGGCTTGGGATCAAAGCTCACGGATTTGACTTGTGCCCGTGTTCATTGGCACTTATAGTGAAAATTGAGACAAAGTTGGAGCTGATAAAAAGGTCAAACCTTGAGATAAAATCTCAAAGCCCTCTTGGTAAAGTTGGATAGCATTTCCTATCCTGCTATTTCCTGTTTCTGTCTAAGTGGAGCTTCTTCAGTTTGATTTACGTGACTGAAGGCAGTGGCACTTGTGTTGCATCACTGGACCTAGCCTTAAGAAACAGAAAGAAAAAGTCGTTTTAATGACCTTTAATAACTGGCCCCAACTGAAGACCTTTGCATCAATGTATAGGTGCTTTGTTGAGTATACAACTCTGTTAACTGTGCATATATTTATCTGAGGGTGGTTCAACAGTAAATGATCCACCTGCAATGTGGGAGACCTGGGTTTGATCCCTAGGTTGGGAAGATCCTCTGGAGAAGGAGGATTGCAAGGAAGGAAGTACCTACCCACTCCAGTATTCTGGCCTGGAGAGTTGCATGGATTGCAGAGAGTCGGACATGACAGAGCAAGTTTCACTTCATTGGTAGCTAAGCAGCTAAAGAATCCCTGCAATGCAGTAGACCCCAGTTTGACTCCTGGGTGGGGAAGATCCCCTGGAGAAGGGATAGGATACCCACTTCAGTATTCATGGACTTCACTAGTAGTTCAGACAGAAAAGAATCCGCCTGCAGTTTGGGAGACCTGGGTTGGATCCCTGGGTCTGGAAAATCCATTGGAGGAGGCATGAGAATTCCCATGGACAGAGGAGACTGGCAGGCTACAGTCCATGGGGTCACAAAGAGTCAGACACGACTAAATGACTAAGTACAGCACAGCATATCTGTTTGAAGAGGGAATACTCTAAGAGTTTAATATCTGAGTAAACACCCATCAGTTCAGTTCAGTTCAGTTCAGTTCAGTTCAGTCGCTCAGTCATGTCCGACTTTTTGCAACCCCATGAATTGCAGCATGCCAGGCCTTCCAGTCCATCACCAACTCCTGGAGTTCACTCAAACTCATGTCCATCAAGTCGGTGATGCCATCCAGCCATCTCATCCTCGGTCGTCCCCTTGTCCTCCTGCCTCCAATCCCTCCCAGCATCAGAGTCATTTTCAATGAGTCAACTCTTCGCATGAAGTGGCCAAAGTATTGGAGTTTCAGCTTTAGCATCAGTCCTTCCAATGAACACCCAGGACTGATCTCCTTTAGGAGGGACTAGTTGGATCTCCTTGCAGTCCAAGGGACTCTCAAGAGTCTTCTCCAACACCACAGTTCAAAAGCATCAATTCTTCAATGCTCAGCTTTCTTCACAGTCCAACTCTCACATCTATACATGACCACTGGAAAAACCATAACCCTGACCAGACGGACCTTTGTTGGCAAAGTAATGTCTCTGCTTTTCAATATGCTATCTAGTTTGGTCATAAATTTCCTTCCAAGGAGTAAGCGTCTTTTAAGTTCATGGCTGCAGTCACCATCTGCAGTGATTTTGGAGCCCCCAAAAATAAAGTCTGACACTGTTTCCACTGTTTCCCCATCTATTTGCTATGAAGTGATGGGACCAGATGCCATGATCTTAGTTTTCTGAATGTTGAGCTTTAAGCCAACTTTTTCACTCTCCTCTTTCACACCCATAGTAACTTATTTATACTTAGGTATGTTCATGTCAACACGTTAGATCATTTTTGTACTGTGAGATTTTTAATTTAAAAGATATTTTAGCTTCTCTATTCTCTGGGGAAAGTACAAACATGGCACATTTGAAGGATGATCTTTAGTAAGCATGAGGTTATCATAGCAATTACTAATGAGTCTTAGAATTTTAAAGTTAACTTCTTTGTCCATTTGTATGAGTTGGGGAGTGAACACAGATTTCCAGATCCCACCCCCTAATAAAATGCCAGGCGTACTAGAGTGAGCATAGAGGGTAATTCTCATGCAACTTAGTTATCCTCTGCAACTCACAACCTTTGCCCCAAATAGCAAAATGGAAATGGAAGAAAAATAAATAAACTAAAAATGAAATGTGTATGTCTGTCAGATTGGAAAAGTATAAAACCAGATGAAAAACATGTAGAAAGGAAGAGACTAGCAAAAAATCAAATATATTTATATAAGAGAATACTCTGCAACAATTGGGTGCTATGGCCCAAATCTGTATATAATAAAGTGGAATCTATATCTGTCTGTCTGGAATCTATCTTGGCTGAGATATATGCTGAGATATCTTGGCTGAGATATCACCTGGAAGGACCCTGCTATGCTGGGCTATGTGTGCTCACTCAGTTCTGTCCAGCTCTTTGCAGACTCAAAGAGTTGTGGACTCATAGTCCACGAGGATTCTCTCTCCATGGAAACTTCCAGGCAAGAATACTGGAACGAGTTGCCATTTCCTGCTTCAGGGGATCTTCCCAACCTAGGGATCAAACCCGCATCTCTTGCATCTTCTGCATTGGAAGGCAGATTCGTTATCACTGAACCATCTGGGAAGCCCCATATTAACGTGAACAAACCTCAAAAACAAAACACTGACTGAAAGAAATAAGATTGGATTTATGCATAACAACCAGGATAGAAAAATGAACAACCAAGAAATGTTTGGAAAAATATGCAAACTTTTAAAAAGGAGAATCTGTATTGGAAGGACTTATTTTAAATATATTAGGGAGTGTTTCTATGAGAGAGAAGACGATAGGATTGGAGACATAGACAAAAGTGGGAAATCAAGCAAAACAGGAGGACCTAGGTCTAGACTAGAAGCAACCCACTCCAGTGTTCTTGCCTGGGGAATCCCAGGGACGGGGGAGCCTGGTGGCTGCCGTCTATGGGGGCACACAGAGTCGGACACGACTGAAGCGACTTAGTAGTAGTAGTAGTATCCCACGAATTGCAGAGTGGAGCCACTCAGTGTTGTGCCCTGAGGTCCTTGAAGAAATTGTCCTCTTCATTTGAGGAACATGAAAACCCTCTTTATTTGACACTGTTCTTTAGTTTACAAACCATTTCATATCCTTTATTTTATATAAATTAATCAAAGGAAAATAGATTCATATACCTAGGCTGGAGTTTAAAAGAACAGTATCTAAATAGTTTGGTTTTCCTTAGACCACATTTCTGAAGGATTCTCACTTGGCCAGTAAAACACTTCTTGGGGAAATTTATTTATAATAAGTAGTCCCATGATGCAAAGGCTTCAGAAGCCACAGATAATCACGAGAAGGGAGGTAACTTGTTCCTTCTCTGTTGTAGACTAGCTGGCTTTTTTTCTGCAAGTATACAGACAGACAGGGATGCAGGAAAGGTTACCTAGCCTTTACTGAAATCCTCAAGTGTCCATCCCATGGGGAGAGAAAAGTACAAACTTTATAGCCTTTATTTCCATCCTGGCTGGTGGGCAGCTGAAGTTGGCGCTGTAAGCTTTCCTGGGCAGCTCTTACGGAAGTACCTTGAGATGACAGAGGTGTGCTGCCTGGTGAGGTGAGGGATGGGTGCTTTTGTCACCTAGCCCCTCATGTCTTGTTAGACATGACTGAAAGCTGGGGACTATTTGAAGATCCAGAGAACACACACCTTAATCCTCAATTAGAGACACAAAAGTTTCCTTCCTGTCCACCTTCTGCTTGTTCTTAATTATGGTATAAAAGATCCTTACTTTTATTTCCAAAGGTTCCCTTGAGACATCAAGACTTAAAATGATCCTTAGCTCTTTCTGGAATGTGGCACTTAATGACCAAGCAACATTTAAGGATCTGTGATGGAAAATTGTACTAGGTACTTGCTCATCTGCAGCTTCACTGACGTTGTTCTGTCCTCTCACAGGCAAATAAACAGACTTTGTTTATGGAGAGCATCTAGCTATTTTGCCTAGGCTCCACCCTTCAGGATGTGATTGCAACAACAATATGACTCATCTTAAAAGTCATGTAGTGAAGTCGCTCAGTCGTGTCCGACTCTTTGCGACCCCATGGACTGTAGCCTACCAGGCTTCTCCATCCATGGGATTCTCCAGGCAAGAGTACTGGAGTGGGTTACCATTTCCTTCTCCAGGGGATCTTCCCAACCCAGGGATCGAACCCAGGTCTCCCGCATTGGAGGCAGACACCTTAACCTCTGAGCCACCAGGGAAGCCCTACCATGTAGGGCTTCATGTAAGCATGGGGCTTTTCTTTTAGTCTAGAGCAAACAAAATTCAGGTAGGGTGGGTGGATAGGACATGAGTTTCCTTCCTAAACTGAGGACTTTGCTTTCTTGCACCTTCCAAGGGGAAAGAACCCTGTTCCTAGGTCTTCCCACTCAGATCTTCTTGCCTCTCCCTCTTCATTCTACCCTCCCTTTTCCTCTTCCATCCCATTGAGCTCAACTGGCTCCATTATTTTCCCAAAGTGAAGTATCTCATTCCTGTCCAGCTCTGAGCGACCCCATGGACTGCAGCCTACCAGGCTCCTCCGTGCTTGGAATTTCCAGGCAAGAGTGCTGGAGTGGGTTGCCATTTCCTTCTCCAAAGGATCTTCTCGACCCAAGCATGGAACCCAGGTCTCCCACATTGTAGGCAGAAGCTTTACTGTCTGAGCCACCAGGGAAGTCCTTTTCCCAAAGGAAGTGGTTAAGTTCCAAGGAATCTTAGTTGATCAGTTTTTAATGTGTCTAGGAAGTGCTGAGGAAAATTGCAAATCAAGGTAAACATTTTATACTCTTTTAAACTATCTAAACTCAAGGAGAGCACACTTGTCCACTTCATCACCCCAATCTTATTTGCCTAAAGTTCACATGACTCTTATTTGCATTCCTCAATCTCATTTTTTTGTGAGCTTAAAATCCAAATCATTTTATACTTAGAGATTAGTTTCTTTCTACATGTTCTTGAGCATATTATGAATCTTTCTTCCATGGTCAGTTGTCTCCCAATAAAGCATGTCAAGCCCAAATATCCTCTCCTAGTTTCTCTGCCTCCTTGTTTTCTGTAGTGATTGTGTGATGTCATTTCACAGAGGCTGTGCGGATTGCTACAGATTTGGATTTGGAGAGACAGAAACCTTTTATTTCCATTTATTTATTTTTTTTTTTTTCACATAACCTAGAGCTTATGGAAACCCACTCCAGTGTTCTTGCCTGGAGAATCCCAGGGACGGGGGAGCCTGATGGGCTGCTGTCTGTGGGGTCACACAGAGTCAGACACGACTGAAGCGACTTAGCAGCAGCAGAGCTTGTTTTGGTTTTCCCTTATGGCTCAGCTGGTGAAAAATCCACCTGCAACGCGGGAGACCTGGGTTTGATCTCTGGGTTGGAAAGACCTCCTGGAGAGGGAACAGCTACCCACTCCAGTATTCTGGCCTGAAGAATTCCATGGACTATAGTCGGATCGACAAGAATCGGACACAACTGAGTGACTTCACTCTCACTTCACAGAGCTTGTTTACCAACCATCTCCAATATTTCAAGCACTATACCATGTGTTTGAGATTCAAGATGTCTAGAGCACATGATTCAGGTATCTAATGAATTCCTGTAGCGTTTGATCCACATTTATCTAACTCTGCTATTAAAGTTAGATATTTTGGTTACCAAAGTTGATTTTTATGCATATTTACCAATGGGCAATTCATTATAATTCTTCTTCTGTAAGAAATCCAGATGAAATATTTCTAAACACAAAGTCAACGTATACACTGATTCTCTCAAAACTGCTTCCCAGATGAAAACAAGTACCTAATTGGCTAAAAGGGTAACTGACTAGAGAAGCCAGAAACATCAGGAAGATGGATCAGGAACTACAGTTAATGCTTCCTGCTCTACTTTGTGATTTTTCTGTGTGAACTGGAGTTATCATCTTGCCAACTCCAAGTGCAAATTAATTTAGATTACAATTGACATTTAGGTTTGGAGAGGGAAAGGGGAAAAATAATCAACGGTATGTGAACACTGAAACCATAAATAGTAACAAGTGGAAATCCCAAACCTCAAATGCTTTGAAGCAGGTTGTAAATCCTGCAAAAACATATGCAAAAGTATTATGGGCAAAATTATCATGGAAGGTAATTGTACAGGCTTTAAGCCACAGGGACTATGATGGGATTTTTTGTTGTTGTTATTACACCAACATGTCAACGTAATTCCTGGCATAGGACAATATGCAAATGTTAAAGAAAGAAGAAAAAACATGCTTATTTTATTAGGCTTAATTATAAGGGAGAACAAAAAGCACTTGGAACTTTTTTTCTTTTTTTAATGAATTCATCTCATTCACCACAACCAAAAGCCCAGAACTCGCTTCTAGCTTAAAAATGCATTTTTGCCCGTAAGATCAGGGCACCGATTTGATGAATGTTCTCAAGTTAATCACCCATATAGGACTTCTTGAATGTTACTATGACATTGAGTGCTGTCTGTATAACTTAATGTTATAAAACCTGGAAGGCATATTTATAGCCCAATCCAGATGGACCAAAACAAAGTGCAATTATTCCTTCAAAAGTCGACCTTTGCATACAGATTAAAATGGATTGCTTCCAAGGTTCAAATAGAGAAATGAACTCCCTTCCCCAGTTGTCGTGCATTCATTAAGGCCCTATTGGACTTGGTTTTGGACCGTGCTAATTAGTGACATGTCTGTGTTAAAAGTTGGACTCGCCGCCTGATTTGCAAAGTGGCAGCAGGAAGAGTTGTTATGAAACTAATTACAGCTATCAGAGATGCTGCTATTTTAAATAGATTGTGAATTAAGTGGCTTCACAGAAGCAAATGAAAATGATTTTACTATTGACAATGAACATTCCCATACAAGGACAGGAATATCTATGTGTTGGGCCCTTTCTACATTAAAAGCTATGCTTGTCTCTTGGAAAATTAAAGAGGAAACTGTGATTTTGATTCCCATTGGAAGTTAGAATGTAGAGAGGAATTTTATGAATGATTTTCCTCTTTCATAATTTTAAAATTAAATTTTATATATATATATATGAAGTAAGCAAATTCACAATTATTAAACTCTGCTGTGCTATCTGTAGTTGCTCAGTCACTTTAAAAGCTATGCTTGTCTCTTGGAAAATTAAAGAGGAAACTGTGATTTTGATTCCCATTGGAAGTTAGAATGTAGAGAGGAATTTTATGAATGATTTTCCTCTTTCATAATTTTAAAATTAAATTTTATATATATATATATGAAGTAAGCAAATTCACAATTATTAAACTCTGCTGTGCTATCTTTAGTTGCTCAGTCACGTCTGACTCTTTGTGACCCCATGGACTATACCCTGCCAGGCTCCTCTGTCCATGGGGATTCTCCAGGCAAGAATACTGGAGTGGGTTGCCATGCCCTACTCCAGGGGATATTCCCAACTCAGGGATCAAACCCAGGTCTCCGGCATTACAGGTGGATTCTTTACTGTCTGAGCCACCAGGGAAGTCCATATATACACACATATATATAATATGTTAATCTCAAGGACTCCCTTGTCCTTATTTTGGGGTGTTTACAGAATATTTATTACAGACTAGAGTGGTGGTTACAGTCAACGGAAGGTGGGGATTGGGCAAAGAGAAGAGATCTTCTCTTTCGTCTAAAGATGAGCTCAGTCAGGACAAGGGGAAGGGAAAGAAATAAAAATGTGAGTGGAACCACTGACTGAAGCTGTCTGCCCTGACCCGGCAAGATTGTAACGAGTTGCATGCGTCATCTTATTAACACAACAGGAAGGCCTGTTGAGGAACACTAAGCTAACAGGTTACCACCAGCTGCAAGGCTTCCAGAAAAGTTGAAAGGCGAGAGGAGGGGCAGCCCACAGGCCCTGTCCACCTCCCAGCGTCTTTCTTGCTGGACTCTGTTTTGGCTGAGCCGTGTGTGCCACCAGAAGGACCCTGAGTCAGAGCGCCTGGTCCAAGCCCATCTGGACACTCACCCCATCCCCGTCAGCCCTGAGACTGCGACCCACGTGTCTGAGCAGTTCTCTGGGTTCCCTTACCCTGTTTCTCTCTGTGTGGCTGCCGCTTCTCAATAGTCTTTATTTATTTATTTTTTTTGCTTTGTTAGCATGTGTGTTTCCTCAGACAGCTCAAGTCCAAGTGTTAGACTGTTGTAGCCACGCGTTCCAGAAAACAAACTCACTCAGAAGGACAAAGCAGATCGTGGAGTACAGTTCATTAGACCGGCGGGCGCAAGGCAGAGTCTCCCCTGAGCCAAGGACGCCGACCAGTTTTTGTCAAAACCTTATATACCCTAAGTGTACATGCCCAAACCCACCTCCCCAAATTCCCTGAAACTAGTCTGAACAAAGGAAAATAAAGATACAATCAAAGTTAACCCCTGATTAATATGCCTTAAGCCTGGGTAGTTAACAGTGGACAATTATCAATAGGCCTGTGGTCATACCCCAATAAGCATAATTGAATTTATGATTCTATTTGGTTAGAATAATTAGAGTATTCTTTTAGGTGATGGAGAGTCTAGGTACAAGCCCTGGGGCTCTTCCATCTAGGGGGGTTGGGGTGGGGTCTGGTTTTCCAGTTGGTATGTCTTTTCCATAGATACTGGGCATAGAGCTCAAAGTCCACAGTCCAGCCCAAGATGGAGTCCTGCTTTCAAGATGGAGTCCTGCTTTCAAGATGGAGCCCTGCTTTCAAGATGGAGCCTGTTCTGTCTGTTTCCTCCTTCAACAGGTTACCACCAGCTGCAAGACTTTCAGAAAAGTTGAAAGGAGAGAGGAGGGGCAGCCCACAGTTCCTTCAAGACAAGAACACACTTTCTGGCCCTCGAACAGGTCCTCCTTTCTGCAACAGAAAGACTTCAGTGTCGTTTTAGTGGTTTCCTTTGTTGGCCAGAACTGCTGTTCTGACATCTCATCCTGCTGTCTTCTGGAGCCCTGGGGTTATTCTAATATACCCAGCAGAGGAGATGCTCACGCCCATGGCATTGCTCTAAGCTTACATCCTAAACGAATTCCACAAATATTTCTTGAGTTCTTGCTGTCAGAGGAAATCAGAAGTTTCTAGATGTGTGGAGATAATTAAGAAGACCACATTTTCATGGGGCTCAGGAGCTGGAATTTAAAACATTGCATTCTTGTGGGAAAAAAAAAAAGAAACAACTGGTTATGTTTTAACGATATCTACCATAGCTTTTAAAACATTGCCTTGCTATGACTAATACACAAGCTAACTATTACAACAGTGCTTCTCATACTTTAATATGTACTTGAATTATTTCATACTGGGGGCTTCCCAGGTGGCTCAGTGGTAAAGAAGCCACCTGCCAAACAGGAGACATAGCTTTGATCCTTGGATCCAGAAGATCTCCTGGAGAAAGAAAGGGCAACTCTCTCCAGTAGTCTTGCCTGGGAAATCCCATGGACAGAGGAGCCTGGTGGACTATTATCCACGGGTTTGCAAAGAGTCAGACAGGACTTAGTTACTAAACAACAACAGCAAGGTTAAAATACAATTATGAGTCAATAAGTAGGTCTGGGATAGGTCTGGGGATTCTAAATATTTCTAGCAATCTTCTGCTAGTCTGTGAAAGGTACTCGAGGAGTGAAGCCTGTGTTCCCTTCCCTGATTTCTGAAGGGCAGGTTCAAATGATTGCTAATCAGGGAAGGGAGAGCTTACAAGGACAAGGGAGGAGCAGTCAAGAAATACTAGTTTGCAGCCTTGGGGCAGAGTCCTGGTTCCCCCTCAAGGGAGACACAGAACACTACTCTTGAGTTCTTCCAAACTAACACTCTCACCAAAGGGAGGAATTGAGGAAGCACTTCTTCTTCCAGAGAAGGTCACAGTTCACCCATCATCACAGGAGGCCAGGGGATCTCTGGGTTGAAGGAATCTTTCTGACTAGGAGCCTTACCAGCAACCGTATCCCCTTGACTATAAAACTCAAGACCCCAGGTTGGAACACACCAGTTTTGAGGGCATTAATCCTCTTTGCAGATGACATCACCCTTATGGCAGAAAGTGAAGAGGAGCTAAAAAGCCTCTTGATGAAAGTGAAAGAGGAGAGCGAAAAAGTTGGCTTAAAGCTCAACATTCAGAAAACGAAGATCATGGCATCTGGCCCCATCACTTCGTGGGAAATAGATGGGGAAACAGTGGAAACAGTGTCAGACTTTATTTTTGGGGGCTCCAAAATCACTGCTGATGGTGACTGCAGCCATGAAATTAGAAGACGCTTACTCCTTGGAAGAAAAGTTATGTCCAATCTAGATGCTGCTAAGTCGCTTCAGTCGTGTCCAACTCTGTGCAACCCCAGAGACACCAGCCCACTAGGCTCCCCCGTCCCTGGGACTCTGCAGGCAAGAACACTGGAGTGGGTTGCCATTTCCTTCTCCACCAACCTAGATAGTATTTTCAAAAGCAGAGACATTACTTTGCCGACTAAGGTCCATCTAGTCAAGGCTATGGTTTTTCCTGTGGTCATGTATGGATGTGAGAGTTGGACTGTGAAGAAGGCTGAGCGCCGAAGAGTTGATGCTTTTGAACTGTGGTGTTGGAGAAGACTCTTGAGAGTCCCTTGGACTGCAAGGAGATCCAACCAGTCCATTCTGAAGGAGATCAACCCTGGGATTTCTCTGGAAGGAATGATGCTAAAGCTGAAACTCCAGTACTTTGGCCACCTCATTCGAAGAGTTGACTCATTGGAAAAGACTCTGATGCTGGGAGGGATTGAGGACAGGAGGAGAAGGGGACGACCGAGGATGAGATGGCTGGATGGCATCACTGACCGATGAACGTGAGTCTGAGTGAACTCCGAGGGATGGTAATGAACAGGGAGGCCTGGCGTGCTGCTATTCATGGGGTCGCAAAGAGTCGGACACAACTGAGCGAGTGAACTGAACTGAACTGAACTGAATCCTCTTTGGACCCCTTTGTCTGGCAAAGCAATAAAGCAATCCTTTTCTATTTCACCCGAAACTCTTCTTGTCTCTGAGATTTAATTCACTGTCAGGGTATAGAGGCTGGATTCAGATTCAGTAGCAAGTGCTTAGCAAATGCTATGAATCATCTTCCTGAGATACCTTGAACGGCACCTGGGAACCTCAATGGAGGCCAAATGCTAGTTCCAGGACAGCTGTCACCCTCAATAAAGGAAGAGAATTCTGACAATGTGTTATTTTGAGATGTCTCATTTCTTCTTTAAAAAACAATGAGATACAATAAGTGTAATTGTACAGAAATGTTAAGTGACATGCATATCATCAGAGGGTAAACCGACCCAAGTTTCAGGATTTGGCCTGACAACTAGAATGACCTTGAGATTTAATTCCAAGTCTTGACTTTCACCCTTTTAGGGGCTGTTAACTGAAGTGTGGATAAGTGAACCGACTCCCCCATCTCAGTGATGAATGTCCTTGAGGTCAGCTGAACATCCATCTGCCCCTGCAAGTCAGACATGTTTCCTTGTCTCTAAAGTAACTTGATGCGGATGCTTGTAAATCAGCGTATTGGCATTTGGCCTCATTTAGTGTGAGAAGAACTTAGAGGAGTGCCTGATTCTGGTTTATTTTAACTTTCAATTTTCTTAATCCTCTCCCTTCCCCCTCCCCCATCTTCTTTCTGGGAACTCAAAGAGTTTGGCCTCCCTGAGTAGAGCCATTCTGAGGAATTCACACCCACCCTTTTAGCATATGCATGAATCCCAGCAAGTCTCAAGATTTGATTCTGTCCACATGGGAGTGAGAATTAATTACATCAGTTACAGATCTGCCCCCTGCTGTCTAGGGAGTCTAAAGTCCAAGTTCTTGGGTGTGTTGAGTCATTAAGGGATCTTTCAATATAGAACAAAAGGCCTGGAAACTCAATTGCTGGAATAATTTAAGAGCTCTTCACACCACTTCAGCTAAATACCCCCATCTTCCACTGATAAGCTCTAGGGCAGTTAATTAAAACCTTTACCTTTTCAATCTTGGAGAGTATTGAATCCCAGATGATTTCTTTCCCAAAGGAATTAATTTTAAGGGACAGGGAAAAGAAGGAAACAGCAGTCATATTACTTCCTATTAAAAAAAAAAAATCAGACTTGCATTTTTTAAGCCAAAAAGAAAATTTCAGAATAGATTTTTAATTTATAAGTGTGGAGCATACTCGTTAAGAGAAAAAAAAATTGTTATCAGTGTTAAATTTTGAATGCTTACTCTCAATCCACCTGTAAAGTATATAACTTCCCCAAAACTTTCAGTCAGTAACAGCTTCTTTATTATTAGACTTTTTTATGGGTTTGAAATGTATTCTATATGCTTAGTGATCCTAAGTCAAACGTCTCTGATTGCCACTTTATGTAAACTATGTGAAGTCTGAACCACCAGTAAATCAAAATTCAATCCCTTTTTATACAGATCTGGACACTTCTATATTTCAACTTAGTTCAAATCAATCACCTTTTTCAACATCTTGCCTCTCTATAATTTCTAATACATTTAGCCTTCAACCATATCCTGGCTCTTATTCCTAAAACTGACCCTCCCAACTCAGTTCTTATCTCTGTTTTCATATTTTTGATTGTTTTATAAAGTGCCTAGTTTGCAAAGTTTCATTCAAAAAAAAAAATAATAAAACCTCCTAGATGCAATATCAGAGCTATTTGTTTTCAGAATATAGCATATTTTCCAATGTTTTCTTTGTTTTGTTTTCATAGCACTCCTGTAAAACCAAGATGATATTATAATAAGCAATTTACATTAAGCCATTCGCACAGAGATGTTGAAATATGGCAAAGTTAATGCAAATCTGGAATTAAGCTCACAGAAATTATTAAATTTAAATTTAGAAATGTACAATCTGTCACACAGGATACTAAGACATTAAAATAAGACAGACTGCATTTCCAAAGAGCAGTCAACATTATCACTTGGGGAGAACAGTGGGGCAAGATGAGAAACAAAAGGTGTATTGTAAACCATTCTGCTGAGAACCTGAGCATGCATCGGCAAGTTGAGAAGGCAGTTTGGAAAGTTTTGGATAAGCACTTGAATATTTGGAAATTAACTTATCAGTGCTTGCAAGCAAGGAGCCTCATTGCAGAGAAGAGCTTGAAGGCATCTACCCACACAATTCCCACTGTCATCCCTAAAACAAACAACTCAGAATCCCTTTAGATCAATTCAGCTCACACTGGTTAGGGTGGTGCAGTGTGGGGCTCACCTATGAAACCAGACTTTTCAGCTTTAATTATTAGAATCGACATAAATTTCAAGATGCTAGTATGAAATCTCCACTTATCCCGTAATATCCAAACAAACTTCTCAGACATGCACCTGTCAGAATTTACGTTAATGTTACTGATAAAAGAGACAAAAGAATTTCTTGTATTTCTTCTCTCGGACCTAATGCAATATTAGCAGTTGTACACACTAAGATATTAAACTCTTGGAGGAGTGTTTTGTGTGCGTGTTTCTTTCAGCCTCTGGCTGAAGTTTTGAGCATTTGAGACTAATAGTTCCTCTTTTTTTCAAAGGACTCTGCTTTTTGAGGATTCAATTTTTTGATGGGCATGACAGAACCTCACCCCTAAAGTACTTTAAAAGACTAAGGTAGGTCAGTTCATACAGCAGTTTTATATTAGGACTTGAACTGTGGGGAAAGATAAAGTTGATACTTTTCTTATTGTCCCTGCTGCTGCTGCTGCTAAGTCACTTCAGTCGTGTCCGACTCTGTGTGACCCCATAGACGGTAGCCCACCAGGCTCCCCTGTCCCTGGGATTCTCCAGGCAAGAACACTGGAGTGGGTTGCCATTTCCTTCTCCAATGCATGAAAGTGAGAAGTGAAAGTGAAGTCACTCAGTCGTGTCCGACTCATCGACCCCATGGACTGCAGCCCACCAGGCTCCTCCGTCCATGGGATTTTCCAGGCAAGAGTACTGGAGTGGGGTGCCATTGCCTTCTCCGTATTGTCCCTACTCAGAGGGTAATCAACCAACTGACCCCAGGAGGCACATCCCTGAGAAAGAAAGGGGAAACTGGCATGCATTTTTAAGTCACCCTGTTCATTCCTCTTCTTCTCATTATTATTATTTCATTTTTTGGCCACATCTTACTGCATGTGTGGAGAAAGCAATGGCACCCCTCTCCAGTACACATGTGGGATCTTAGTTCCTGACTAGGCTTCAAGCCCATGCCTCTGCATTGAAGCACTGAGTCTTAACCACTGGACCATCAGGGAAGCCCCCTATTCATTTTTTAACTCAGTCATACACTTATTTATACATGTATCCTACTATTCGTTAATACACGGCTAGCTATTTTAATCGTCTTTTCATCGTCTTTCATCACCCTCCGTGTTCCGAGTATGTGCAGAGTGAGGCACGTTTGACTAAGGTATCACGGCAGAGAACTACAGCCACAGCAAGGCGACATTCAGAGGGCCCAGAACGTGGCCTTGCGCAGCAGATGGGATTTTAACAAAATCCTGAGGCCATACCTGAGAAAGTGACAGGCAGGCCAGAGGGAGAGAGCATTGAAAGGCACAAGCACAGTCATAACTATGATGTCGCTGCTGCTGTTTCATCACTAAGCTGTGTCTGACTCTCTGCGACCCCACGGGCTGCAACATGTCAGACTCCTCTGTCCTTCACGATTTCCCAAAGTTTGCTCAAATTCATGTCCATTGAGTCAATGATGCTATCTGAACATCTCACCTTCTCCCGTCCCCTTCTTTTTGCCTTCCATCTTTCCCAGCATCAGGGTCTTTTCCAATGAGTCAAATATGATTATAAATATGATTAAAGTATAAGTCCCAGTCTGAGAACTTGGAGATTAGGTCTTGCATAGCTTTGGGAAGAAGTGCAGCGGGACCAAGAGCTGGAAGTGGCGTCAGGTGAGATGGGGATCCTGGGAAGGTCAACGTGAGTACTTCCTCATATTGTGTGCTTCCCCCCACCCCCCACCCCATTCACTTTCAATGCCTCGTTACCCCTGCTTTCTAGATAAGTGGGAAGTATAGGTGGTAGCTGGCAAGAACGTTTGGTGGGGAGTGGGCAGCTCAGCTGCTCTGGGAAAGTTTGGGAGGTATCTGTGTGTGAGTGTTTATGTTCATATCACTCTTAGGGCTTCAAAGACCTCTGTAAGTACAACTGAGGGCAGTAGCCATGTACAACGCAAGTGGTTCCATCTGAATGGACACTTCTCTGTATGGTGTCTTTCCCTTTGACTTTTTCTTTTCTTTCTTCTTTTACTTTAAAAAAAAATGTTATTTATTTTCAATTGAAAGATAATTGCTTTACAATAGTGTGTTGGTTTCTGCCATACATCAACATGAATCAGCCAGAGGTATTCATACGTCCCTTCCCTCTTGGACCTCCCTTCCACCTGCCACTCCAACCCACCCCTTTAGGTTGTGGCAGAGCCCCAGTTTGAGTTCCTGAGTCACACTGCGGATCCCCATCGGCTATCTGTGTTACACACGGGAGTGTATATGTTTCCATGTTGCTCTCTCCATTCGTCTCACCCTCTTTCCTCCCTGCCTACCACCCTGAACGTGCCCAATCTTGTTCTTCTGACTTTAGGTCCTTCAAGCAAAGTCCCTGAGCACTCTTCCTTTCGTTGAAATTTCTACCAAGGTGGTTGGATCCGCTGATGTCCTGGATTTCCATTGGTATTGTTTCGTAATTTTATGACCATTTGCCCATATTAATTTTATCCTGAATAATGCATGGGAGCAACATTTCTAAAAACTTCATGTAGTCTGTTATATGATAAACTGGTGGTAAGATGTAGAAGCTGTCATTTAAAAATTTAAAAGATTTTGAAAGGGACAAAAAAGTTCACTGGGCACTCTGCTTAACACATCTTATCACGTTAACTCATCTTTCATCATTCTTGAGTTTTCCAAAACTCTGTAAATACTGTACTACTGACTGTATAGTATCAGTATATCTGTATGCAAACAATGCTGTTGCTGTTAAGACCATAGCCCGCTAGGCTCCTCTGTCCTCAGGATTCTTCAGGCAAGAATACTGGAGTGGGTTGCCATTTCCTTCTCCAGGGGATCTTCCCGACCCAGGGATCAAACCTGCATCTCTTATGCCTCCTGCATTGGCAAGCAGGTTCTTTATGCAAGCAAGCCTTATGCAAACAACGCCTATCTATAAAAACAGAAATATTGTCAAGTGGAGATTCAGTTGATTTTTGTTTATGAACTTTAACCAATTTATACGTTCATTTCAGTGATCCCGATGGCTATATAATTATGTGTTTTTTTCAATTTGCCTTTAGTTCTAATACCTTACATTTTACCTTATTAATTAATCAGTTAAATGAAATATTTGATATGATTTTACTATATACTTGTAAAGATTTCATCCGAAAAATATGGTTTCAGTGGGGGGAGAGCACACTGCAGAGAGAGCTTTCAAGATCTTAATTCCGTGACAGAGATAGAAGCTGGGCCCTCAGCAGTGGCCATTCTGAGTCCTAACCACTGAACCACCAGGGAATTTTGTAAACATATTCTCTAAATAAGGTGAGGAACACTGCTTCTGGAGACACAATCCCTAGCACAGTTCACCAGGCAGACAATCTGTTTTTTAAAAACTCTGTTCCTCTCTAGTATTTCAATGGACTAACGGCCCGAGAAGGATTAAATGAGAAGGGTATTTTCCCCCTGTTTTCAATAAGTAATATGGAAACATGTGGATCATTAATATATAAATGCAAAATTTAATTTATTGTAATGGAAAGACCTATTAGCCAGCATACCACCCCACTCAGTGAAATAATTAATTATCTCAGTCCATATCAAACTGTGGTTCCATGTTTCTGTTTTGCACTTTCTTGTTTTTTTGAAGACAGTTGTTTTCAGTAAACTGGGGTGATGTCTCTGAGTGATAGTGGTACTTTCACTGCAAACTTTTCAGAATAAGTGAACTGGCATGATTTTAGCAGACACATTTCTGTCTTAAAAATAACTAGGGGTTTCCCTGGTGGCCCAGTGGCTAAGACTCTACACTCCCAACACAGCAGGCCCAGGTTCAATCCCTGGTTAGAGAACTAAGATCATGCATGCCACATCACGCAGGCAGAACAAAAGAAAATCAAACACAAATTTTTTTAAATGTATAACTACGTGCTTAGAAAAAAAGAGGGAAGGAGGGAAGAGGAGAGGGAGGGGAGGAAGGAGGAGAACGAATGACACCTGATGGCCCATTTAGTATATTTAATATATTTCTCTTCTGCAGGGGCTGTGGTAAACAAGAAAAGACGAAATGCTAGAGGTATATGAAATGATAATTAAGAAAATGCTTAGTTTTTTTCAACCTTTACATAACTAGCATCTGAGCAACTTTTACCCTTATCTTACTCATGAAAGAGAAACTATTTGTCATCAAGGTTTTTCCATTGTCTATTCTCTGCAACATACCATTTTGCTGGACCATACCCAAAATTCTGAATCTTTTTGAGATTAGAGATCAAAACAGTTCAGTTTATTACTGAACTATGACCGTTTCTTGGCTCGGGGCAACACTGGCTTCTACAACATCATTTTCCACCTCAGTTCAGTTCAGTCGCTCAGTCGTGTCCGACTCTTTGCGACCCCATGAATCGCAGCACACCAGGCCTCCCTGTTCATCACCATCTCCCGGAGTTCACTCAGACTCATGCCCATCGAGTCCGTGATGCCATCCAGCCATCTCATCCTCGGTCGTCCCCTTCTCCTCCTGCCCCCAATCCCTCCCAGCATCAGAGTCTTTTCCAATGAGTCAACTCTTCTTCACATGAGGTGGCCAAAGTACTGGAGTTTCAGCTTTAGCATCATTCCTTCCAAAGAAATCCCAGGGTTGATCTCCTTCAGAATGGACTGGTTGGATCTCCTTGCAGTCCAAGGGACTCTCAAGAGTCTTCTCCAACACCACAGTTCAAAAGCATTAATTCCATTTGGGAGAGACAAATACCAAACCAACAACCCAGATCCTACTGTGTTGCTTATAGGTATCAGGTTAAACACACGGAAAAATTTGATTAATATTTATGTTTGAACTTAAAGGTTAGAGCAAGTAAAATTTTAAGAAGTTTTTTACTATGAGGAGGAGTTAAAAATTAAAATTTTTCAGTTCAAAAGTCTACTAGATTTTATATTGTTTACTATGCACATTTATAACAAAACCTATCAGAAAATCTAAAACATTGCTTTATACTTTGGTTTTCAGATATTTTTATCTTTTTTTCTCATTAAAGATATTAACAGTGCACTGCAGACAGTCTGGAAAACATGAAGATAGTTAGACTATTAAGATCACCAATAATCCAACTCTTTGGTTAAGACTATCATTAACGTTGTGACTTATGCTCTACATGGGTGTCTTGTATATATACATAAATTTTATATTTTTTAACCTGCTTTTAATGTTACTGATGTTTCATAACCTTTCTTTCATAGAAATAAATCTGTGAATGGTAATGTTTAATAGCTGCATGGAAATTATCAGAGAGATAATTTCATAGGTAATATCATTCTTTATAAATGTGCACTTTCCTTAATAATTATTACAAATAATACTTTGCTGAACATTCATGTCTGTCTATGCAACTGCTTCCAGTATTCTTGCCCAGAGAATCTCACGGGCGGAAGAACCTAGTGAGCTATAGTCCACAGGGTTGCAAAGAGTTGGATATGACTGAAGAAATTTAGCAGGTTTGCATACTACATCACAAATAGAATTGTTTCAGCAAAGTTATTAGTATGTTCCACTTTAAATATTCTGGGCAATTAAAAAACAAAGATATTCATACTTTAAAATCTTTTGGTCTATAATGTCCAATTGTCCTCCAGAATTATTGAAATGCGTCATGTACTCATCAACAGAGTAACAGGAGGCAAAGCACTGAAAAATAATTTCTCTTGTCTAACAATATTTATTAAGCACCCGTTAGGAGAAGTCCAATCCCACTTTAAATATTTTCAAAATTATTTTCTGAAGAATATTTCTTCTTATTGTTACTAGGTAAAAGAATTCATCATTCAAAATGGGTTATGTCAAGGATAGATTTAAAATTTTCTCTTTCAAAAGTATGGAAATAATTTTTATGCTAAATTTTTAACCTATGTCTATCTCAAGTTCTATTTGACCTGGGAACTAATTAAACATAATTAGATGTTAAGTTTAGCAATCATAAGAGGAAGAAGAGGAGAAGGAGGAGGAACAACAAAAATCTTTTTGGATTCCCACCTCTGAGAAGCAAGGGGCTTTCCTTGTCATACTCCCCTCAACTATTTCCATTTCTGAAAAAAAGGTATTCATTTATGGAAATGGAAATTCTTCAGGGAAAATTGCAATTAAATGTCTAGCAAGTTAAGTAAACACAATGCAGACTTAAGGATTATCAAGGATCATCTTGATAAGCAGCAGCTGATAGCAGAGTGACTAAGGTATCAGTACTGCCCTGCTTCACAAACACTGGGAACCCACATGCGCTGTTGTCTACAAGTTGTCATGTGAGATAATAATAAACACTCTGAAAAAATACTGCCACAAGGCTAAGATTGGGAGACTTGACTCTCATAGTCATGCCCACTGTGTTTATATTTCTGTTTTAGGATGTTCCTCTTTGTGCTTGTGTGTGAGGGTGTATATCATTAAGGACAACTAATAATAACAATGCCACAGATATTGTACGTGGACTCTCTGGGTTTGAGGGTTTCATCATCAAAAGGTTCTACCTCCTATCCAGTGAGTTTTAATCAGTTCAGTTCAGTTCAGTCGCTCAGTCGTGTCCGACTCTTTGCGACCCCATGAATAGCAGCACGCCAGGCCTCCCTGTTCATTACCATCTCTCGGAGTTCACTCAGACTCACATCCATCGAGTCAGTGATGCCATCCAGCCATCTCATCCTTGGTCGTCCCCTTCTCCTCCTGCCCCCAATCCCTCCCAGCATCAGAGTCTTTTCCAATGAGTCAACTCTTCGCATGAGGTGGCCAAAGTACTGGAGTTTCAGCTTTAGCATCATTCCTTCCAAAGAAATATTTCCCATGAAGTGATGGGACTGGATGCCATGATCTTCGTTTTCTGAATATTGAGCTTCAAGCCAACTTTTTCGCTCTCCTCTTTCACTTTCATCAAGAGGCTTTTTAGCTCCTCTTCACTTTCTGCCATAAGGGTGGTGTCATCTGCATATCTGAGGTGATTGATATTTCTCCCGGCAATCTTGATTCCAGCTTGTGTTTCTTCCAGTCCAGCGTTTCTCATGATGTACTCTACATATAAGTTAAATAAGCAGGGTGACAATATACAGCCTTGACGTACTCCTTTTCCTATTTGGAACCAGTCTGTTGTTCCATGTCTAGTTCTAAATGTACCTCTTAATGACACTTAACCACAAAAGCAACCATAAATTGCAACTGTTTGCATGTAAAATAGTGCTGAGTGAAGAACCTAAGCTGCTCCATTTTGTTAAAAGAAAAACTCCATTTTGTAAGGTTCTGGGAAAAGAGCCTTTGGAAATGCCCTGACCTCACCCCACCCCACCATCCACGAGCCAATCAGACCCCAGACCAAAATCTCCTGACTTAACGCTCAGGAACTTGTGGTCTACCTAGACAATAGGGACCAATCAAGAACCAACACACGACCCTTCAAAAGAAAGTGACCAATCAGACGTCCCCCTACCTAGATCCTTATCCTTTTTTTCCATATATACTCCCTATATAAGCAATATAATCCAAAACCCAGGGCTCCTCCCTATAGCCGCTGCGTTGGTAATGGTGGGAGCCCCAGCTCAAGCTTGGTGATAAAAAAACTCTCTTGCTTTTCCATCAGATATCGGCTCCCTGGTGGTCATTGGGAGATCGCGACTTGGGCATAATACTGGGAACATTCTTAAGTAATAGAACTCCTAGAAAGAAGTGGGTTATTGAGAACATTTCTATTAGCATTTGGAAAATACCCAAATTACTAAACCAGACAGTAGCCATAGATGAGCAGATATGGACAGAAGAGCATCTCTTTTCATTTTCAGTATCACTGTTGATTGTGGTCTGTATGACTGTTTCCACCCCATCAGAGGTGCGGGTAGGGTACATGATAAAGTTGTGTTCATGACCTTTTAATTAAAGTATCAGACACTGGAAATGGAAATGGCAACCCTATCCAGTACTCTTACCTGGAGAATCCTATGAACAGAAGAGCCGGGCAGGCTGCAGTCCATGGAATCACAGAGTCCGATGCGACTGAGTGACTTTATATTTTATTTTCAGACATTGAGACTTTCTAACCACCTTTTTTTTTTTTTTTTCTTTTTTGGTCTCCTGAAACATGTAAGTAGAAATTTCCTTTTTGGAGTTTCTAGATATGGCTAGCTCTAAAAAAGGAAAGGGAGTCAAATAATCCACATAAAAGATAAAAATCAAGAAAAATAGCCATTACTGAACTTGAAAAAAATGAATCTGTTGGCATGTGACAAAAAAGAAGTGGAATGACCCTATGACCCTGACAACAACTGCTTAAATTCTTTCCCCCATGTTTCTCCAAGATTCACAGATTTTTAGACACTAAAAAACATAAATGTTGAGGTGAACAGTATCAGATGTCCTTCAATATTCTCAGCAGTGCCCTGGGGTTCCATCTGTATTTCTGTATACTCAGAGGCCAGGTGAGAGACGCTAAGGGCTCATTGAATTTGTAGTTAAGGTGCTGGGAAAATAATCAGGATCTGCATAGCCTGTCTTCTGGGGCAACACTTGTTAACCAAACATATCGCCTTTAAGAATGTAATATTGGATCCAAACAGCATGAAAAGAAACAAATGAATGGGGTAATTCATTTCAACGTTCTCTCTATAGCTTTTCTTTGAATTGCCTTAATATACATCCCAGTTCAGTTTCACTGAACTAACAAGAAGCACTCTGGGTGCCCTGGTTTTCCAATACTTCTGTCCAAAAATACCAAAATTGTAATGATAAAGTGCAGAATAAATGCAATAGACACAGTGAAAAATGACTGAGACTCAGATCCTAAGTCATAATTTACTCAAAGGGACCTGCTGATGTCAGAAGTGGGCAAAGTAAAGCCTGAGTTATATTTAGCAGGATTTTAAGAGTCAACTATCACAATTTATCCAACCTGCAGGTATCAATTGTCTTTTCTGCATCTATCCATCTTGAAAATTGGTAACTAAGGAGAAAAAAAGTTGCTAGGTAACAAAAACAATGATGCACTACAAAACAGACTATTCTTTCGAAGGTTCTTATCCTTTGTGAGTGATAAGCAAAAAGTGCTGCATTGTGTTCTTCTGAACGAAAATCAAAGCTATATAAGAACAATTTAAAAAGGATCAAGGAAAGCACTTTAGAAAAACATATGCTGGCTTTGTAATCAAGTCACATACCATGTGTGTGTTTTATCAGATAGTTTTCTTGACGTGATAAGAAGTTTTATCTTTCATTGTTATTTCTCTAAACTGAAGAAATGTTATTAAATATTGGAGGATATTTTTCCCCCTAGGCTCTTGTACTATGGCGTGTACAACATAGAAGAATCACCAATTAAGTGGGCTTCGTGTTACAGACCAGAATATAGACTCTTGCTAGGAATTCCATCAGTGAGAAAGTTCCTCTGCTCTGGACCTCTGCCCCCTCCTAGTTTCAACCTGCTCCTAGCCATCACCTCACTACCATATTTGCTTATTTTGCTGTTGTTTAATCTTTTGGCCATGCCAAGAGGCATGCAGGATCTTAGTTCCTCCACCAGGGATCGAACTCACAGCTCCTTCTGTGGAAGTACAGAGGCTTAACCACTGGACCACCACCAAAGTCCCTCCTTTGGTTTTCTACATTTATCGTCTTTGGGCTTCCCTGGTGTGTTTGGATTTTAAGAAGCTGTCTCTGTGCCTCTGCCCCTCCCGCTCCACATCCTTACCCCACCTCCACCAGCCACCCCTTCAGCCCTCCAGCCACCACCCCCC
>SJYT01084292.1:40990-121240 GCA_006410635.1 Cephalophus harveyi | reverse complement strand
TCCGGGAGATGGTAATGAACAGGGAGGCCTGGTGTGCTGCGATTCATGGGGTTGCAAAGAGTCGGACACGACTGAGCAACTGAACTGAACTGAACTGTGTGTTTGTGGTTGGTGGCATAGGGAAGAATCTATTAAAGAGTTGCATTAACAGATTAATCACTTATCATAATAAATGTCAGTAAACTGACATTTTCCCCATCTTTGTATGTTCCTTCTGTGATCCCATGGACTGTAGCCCACTAGGTTCCTCTGTCCAGGGGATTTCCCAGGCAAGAATACTGCAGTGGGTTGCCATTTCCTTCCTAGGGAATCTTCCCAACCCAGGGACTGGACCTGTGTCTCTGTGTCTCCTGCAATGCAGGCAGGTTCTTTACTGCTGAGCCACCAGGGAAGCCTGTGAAGTTAACAATATTTAAATATATCATTATGTAGGAAATATAGTATTTTGAATAAAAAATAAATCAAAGTAAAACATGAAAACTACACTGTATTGTAGGCTAGATAATTAGTATAATAATAAATCAACAATTTAAGACTATGTGATTTTGCCATGTGTTTACTAAGGCATGATTTATAAAATGAATTTGTCACTGGAACTAATAAGCCATTGCTTCTTAGTTAGAGCCCTGTGTTCAAAGCAATCACTAAAATACCTTTTAATTTATAATTTAGGTCAATTCCCTTCCTAATTAAAAAAAAAATCACTGTACATATAAAATTTATGGTCTATTATCCAAAAATTTAAACTCACCAGACAGTTATTAATGCTGAAAAGTATCCCCCTACTCTTTGAAAAAGTTAACTTAAAATTTTCATCTCCAGTAGAGTATTAAAACATACAAGTTTGGGATCGTCTGACTTATCTTAGTGATTATTTCCTTCAAAATTAGGATAGGAGTATAGAGAGTAGAAGCTGAACAATGAAGATTGTGGTAAATATTATCCAATATTATTCTACTGTGGCAAATAGAATCCCTTTAAAAAAGGGGAGTCATGCTTGAGGGTCCAGGAAAAACATTCAAGACATGATGTAGTCTGCTCAGATAAACTGCTTCTTCACTGAATCTACTCAGTTTATAGAATCTATTCATTAGACCTGGTAGATTTATCACTTTACTGATAAATAATGTTATATCCATTGTTAGTTGTAATGATGTCAACGAACTTTACTGTGCTGTCAGTGGCTTAGCAATAGCATAATTCAACTTTAGGATTTATACATGTCTATACACAGATGTAGCTTCTGCCTCTTCATTTTTTAAGGCTTCAGTGTATATTGATAATATACTGCCTGTGTCATTCCACAGACAATTCTAACTCAGCACCGGAAACTATTTGTCCCTTTTGGGACAGTTCAGTTCAGTTCAGTCTCTCACTCTTGTCCTACTTGTTGTGACCTGATGGACTGCAACATGCCAGGCCTCCCTGTCCATCACCAACTCCTGGAGTCTACCCAAACTCATGTCCATCAAGGCAGTGATACCATCCAGCCATCTCATCTTCTGTCGTCCCCTTCTCCTCCTGCCTTCAATCTTTCCTAGCATCAGGGTCTTTTCCACTGAGTCAGTTCCTCGCATCATGTGGCCAAAGAATTGAAGTTCCAGCTTCAACATCAGTCCTTCCAATGAACACTCAAGACTGATTTCCCCTAGGATCGACTAGTTGGATCTCTTTGCAGTTTAAGGGACTCTCAAGAGTCTTCTCCAACCCCACAGCTCAAAAGCATCAATTCTTCGGTGCTCAGCTTTTTTTATGGTCCAACTCTTACATCCATACATGACTACTGGAAAAACTATAGCCTTGACTAGATGGACCTTTGTTGGCAAAGTAATGTTTCTGTTTTTTAATACGCTGTCTAGGTTGGTCATAACTTTCCTTCCAAGGAGTAAGCGTCTTTGAATTTCATGGCTGCAATTACCATCTGCAGTGATTTTGGAACCCAGAAAAATAAAGCCAGCCACTGTTTCCATTGTTTCTCTATCTATTTGCCATGAAGTGCTGGGACCAGATGCCATGATCTTCGTTTTCTGAATATTGAGCTTTAAACCAACTTTTTCACTCTCCTCTTTCAATCAACAGGCTCTTTAGTTCTTCTTCACTTCCTTCCATCAGGGTAGTGTCATCTGCATATCTGAGGTTATTGATATTTCTCCCAGCAATCTTGATTCCAGCTTGTGTTTCTTCCAGTCCAGCGTTTCTCATGATGTATTCTGCATATAAGTTAAATAAGCAGGGTGACCATATACAGCCTTGGTGTACTCCTTTTCCTATTTGGAACCAGTCTGTTGCTCCATGTCCAGTTCTAACTGTTGCTTCCTGACCTGCATACAGGTTTCTCAAGAGGCAGGTCAGGTGGTCTGGTATTCCCATCTCTTTCAGAATTTTCTAGAGTTTGCTGTGATCCACACAGTCAAAGGCTTTGGCATAGTCAAGAAAGCAGAAATAGATGTTTTTCTGGAACTCTCTTGCTTTTTTGATGATCCAGCAGGCGTTGGCAATTTGATCTCTGGTTTCTCTGCCTTTTCTAAAGCCAGCTTGAACATCTGGAAGTTCACGGTTCACATATTGCTGAAGCCTGACTTGGAGAATTTTGAGCATTACTTTACTAGCATGTGAGATGAATGCAATTGTGTGGTAGTTTGGGCATTCTTTGGCATTGCCTTTCTTTGGGATTGGAATGAAAACTGACCTTTTCCAGTCCTGTGGCCACTGCTGTGTTTTCCAAATTTGCTGGCATATGGAGTGCAGCACTTTCACAGCATCATCTTTCAGGATTTGAAACAGCTCAACTGGAACAAAGGGACAGCAAAGATGCTGGATCAGTGGCAGTTCTGGACTAATTTGTGTACCAACTGATGAACTCTCAGGATTTGTTTCCTAAACTTCCGTTAGAACATACATGAAGCTTTTGAGTCTTGGCCACTTCCTATGTAAACTGAAAGATGATGTGTGACTTGAGGACATTGCCAGCTTCATCAGAGTGCTTTGAAATGATAAAGACCTCACATTGACTTCAAGATTCTGCTGTTGCCATCTTTTATTTCCAGTTCCTGAGCTCTGAATTTCAGTTTTTACTGGGCCTTGTAAATTATGTAGCCAGTCTGGATAAAACGTCATAAAAAGTGAACAAAACAATATCACATTCAACCATACTGAAACCCTCAAATAGAATTTCTTGTATTGTCCTCATAAAAGCACTTAGGAAAATGCTTAAACACAATAAATAGGCAAATTATTCATCATTAAACCATATTTCAAGATCTAGCTAAAGAAAATCACCTGCATTTTAAAGTTGTTTATGATTCCTCCATTGAAGGTTGTTAACAGTAAGCACTTTAGTTTTGAAAAACAGAATCGTAATAGCAGGTTTTAGCAGAAAGCGTTTTTTGTTTTTCTTTTTTTCCCAACCCATTTTCCATGTGACAATTAAGCCTTAATCTGCTAAGCCTTCCATAGCATGTAATGTATGAAATTCCCTCCTAAGAGTGTAGGATGGTACTGTAACGACCCTCTTTGGAAGAGCTGAAAAGATAATGACTCAATTCACGTTTGCATCCGATAGCTCAGTTGAGGCACCAAGTCAAGGTAGTGGTTGATGTCTCTAGAGCCAGAAGCAGCCTCTTAAGTAGAAGACAAGATGCCTCTGCATTGCCCCTTTGCTACTTCAGGCATAGCAGCTCCATCACGGAAGCTAAGCACCAGGCAGCTGAGCACGTGTGCACCGTAGCTGCTCCCTTATCCCCTTGGATGGACTATGGATCCAATCTGATGGCTACGTCTCAGCATTTCCCTCTAAAGACCCCGAGTCCTGTGCTGGTCTCTCTTACTGGTATGGGCTAGGTACCATGCACAATACTGGTTTGAGGGAAGAGAGAAGATGGAGTTTATGACTTCTTCATTAAGAAGGCAGGAGTCATCAAATAGGAAACACTGGCCTGACATAATCATGAAAAACGTCCAGGAAAGAGGAGATCACTTTTTAATCTAGGGGGTCTTCCCTGGGCATACTTGTGTCTCAGGGACGACTTGGCAATACCTGAAGGATGTTGTGATTGCCATCAGTAGGCGAATGGGGAAAGGGAGGGGATGTGGTACTATTGACTAGAGTGGTGGATAGAGATGGTGGTACTATTAACTATGGTGGACAGAGATGCTGCTAAGCACCTTATAATGGATAACTGAGTGTCCACAATAAAGTACCCAGCCCCAAACATCAATAGTGGGTTTCCTGAGAAATCTTGTCCACATCTGTCTTTCTCCATAATTACCAGGGGTCTCTCATGTCGTCATGACTAGAGATGAAGCCCCACAATCTGTATCGTTTGAAGTGCTTTGAGTGCTACGGAAGTATCTAGGTTTTGTTATCTTTAAGCTCTTGGCAGTAGGGCACATGTATCGTTTTCCATCTTTTTAAAACATTTCTGTTTATTTATTTGTATTTATGATTGGCTGGGCCGGGTCTTCCTTGCTGCGCGGGCTTTCCTCCAGCTGTGGTGAGCGGGGGCTCCTCTCCAGCTCTCGTGCTCAGGCGGCTCATTGCGGGGACTCCTCTTCCCGCAGAGCACAGGCTCCAGAGCGCAGGCTCAGTATTTGTGGCACGTGGGCTTAGTCGCGACTCCACATGTGGGATCTTCCTGGATCAGGGATCAAACCCGTGTCTCCTGCATTGGCAGGAGGATTCATTGCCCCTGAGCCCCCAGGGAAGCTCATGCTTTTCAATCTAAATGATAAGTGTTAAGACTTATGTCTGTTAAGCTGCAAATTCCGAAGCTGATTAATAGTTGTTCTTTGTTCATTTTTAAAATATCTGGTTCTTTTCACTAAAATGTATTTGTTATTCTTGGGTTGCCTTATTTTACTCATAATCTATCTGGTCTATTAATTGTACCTCCTCTGCTCTAGGTGGTCTGGTGTTGTTGTTGTTGCATATATTCTATAACTATCTTAATTTTTTTTCACTTGTATTTTTTTGAGTAGCTATGGCCATTTTTGGTTTGGGGCATCTATAGATGTGATCAAAGCCCAGAGTCTAAGTATCAATTCTGGCCAGATTGGAGGCAAGAGAGCTTCTGCAGCAAGCTGGCCAGGTATTGGAGTTTGGGCTCATAAGGGCTCCTTCATAGTGTTGCATGATAGATTTTGAGACTCACCCATGTCCCTTCTCATGCTTGTACCCATTCCCAAGAGAACTCAAGCACCTCATCTGGGTTTGTCACATCCTCCAGAACTGGAGCCTTTACTTCACCCCCCTCCCCATCACCTGCTTTCCTTCAACCTTGGTCTCCCTTTGTGGTCTTGCCTGTTATTTCAAGAAAACTCTTTCAAATAAGTGTATTTAAGTGTTTTTCTTTGTAAATGCTGTTCTTCTCTGGAGATGTGATAATTACACGTGATAATTACATCTGAAGTTCTTTGAGACTATTATCCTAAGGCGTTCTATTGTTTTACATTAAATGACAAAAACTTCATATAAAAAGATTTAACTTCTCAGACTACCAAGGTGGTTCACTTTTACATGCCCAGCATCTAAACCAGCTTCTAGGATGTGAAACAAGATGTATGTTATAATCATGTCCATTTTATTGAAAATCTGGAAAATTAAGTGGAATGGTTCTTGATACAGGATAGAATTGGGTTTAAGTCCCCATTGAAGAACTGAACCAGGTGTTTATTCTTGCTAAACTTATTAAATTGCTATAAGATAAAAGGGTAATATTGATTGTAAAAATAGAATGCATTAATATAAGTTCTTAGCGAGTAAGTGCTTGGTGTTTAATAAATTCTCATCATCTGGTAGCTGTTACTTCTGTAATAATGAGTATTAATTTTATTTAGATGTCACATCTAAATAAATGTATATCACATTTACAAATCTGATTCTCCATACTTTGCATGAACTCCTGAGCTGGCTTATATGATTCTAGGATCATCTAATCAATCCTGAATACTACTGCCAACTCCCTCTTTCTTAAAACAGCTTTGATCACTTCGGGTTCCTATTCAAAGGCTTTGATGGTGTCATTCCCTATTACAACTAAACACAATTCCTCTGCTCAGCTTTCCTGACTCACCGTGACTTGGCTTCATCCTACACATTAGCACTAGTCAAGATTCTTTGGTTACAAAATACAGAAAAACACTTGAGAAATTCCAACTAAGGGTGGTAGGAGTAACTATTTTCATAATGCAATTGCCCTTGGGAAGAACACAAGATCTAAACCACTATGCTCAATGAGGACATTGCTGGGAAGCAGCTGAGAACAAACCTCCTCTTGTGTTCCAGAAGGAACATGCCCTCTACACTCTGTGCTTGAGAAATCCTTTTGTTAGAGAAGGACATTGCATAGCCGCCAGCTTCAAGTCAGTTTCCAACAGCTAGCTAGTAGCCCCTGAGTCATTTTAGATAGGTCAGGTGGATTTGGACTTGGCCTGTACTTCTGGTCCAGTTGGCTGGAGAAGTGAAAGAGTTGGGGAGGTGGCAGGTGGGGCACACTATGTTTTTCAGGCAATGGTTGCTAATAGAACCTCTATAAATGTTGATAAGTTTCCAGAATACACTGTATTACTCAGTAGAATCTTCCACCATAATCAAGAACAAAACATGCTCCAACCTTCCTCATTGCATTTGTCCCTGATACTCCAGCTTTAGCAAACAAGTTACATCTTCCTCTTCTCCTTTGTTTCTGCAAGTTTGTAAGAGTTTTATGAAGTGGCAAACTGAGCATAGATGTATACATAGTAAGTGGGAAGGTAAGTGAATGAATAATACTATCAGAATCATGCCACTTTTCATTCATTTTTAAAACTTTTTATTTTATATTGGAGTATAGTTGATGTGAATAGCTGACTCATTGGAAAAGATTCGGATGCTGAGAAAGACTGAAGGCAAAAGGAGAAGTGGGTGGCAAAGGATGAAGATGTTTAAATAGGGTCACCGACTCAATGGACATGAATTTGAGCAATCTCCGGGAGATAGTGGAGGACAGAGGAGCCTGGGGTGCTGCAGTCCATGGGGTCGCAAAGAGTCAGACATGATTTAGCAACTGAAGGACAAGAAAATAGTTGATTACTGAGACTGTGATGGTCAGATGGACAGCAGCAAGACTCAGCCATACATATACATGTATTTATTACTTTTCAAGTTCTTTCATTTTCATTTCTGTGCTTCTGCAGATTTTTCTGTCTGCTTTACAAAATTTGGCACAAAACAACGTGGCTTATGAAAATGAGATTCTTTAAGCTGTTCTGTCCTGGACTTCCTATTGTTTGATGTGTGTTAATTTGCTCTTCTTTGGGCATTACATACCTTAGGGCAGGGATCATCTTTAAACTTCTATTGCATCTCCTTGAAATCTATCATAGAACAAAGATTGTAGTTTATATATAATATACCCTTGCTGGTCAAATACAAACCAAACTGATTTAGAAAAAACTTTGTTTTTTATTTTACACAGAAATAGTGATATGAAAATCATTGGTGAAATCATATTTTTTTTTAATATTCTCATTGCTCATAATACAAAAACATTACTGCTCACAAAAAAACTGCAATTCAATAGTATTGTTAGTGTTTTTCTTTTTCCACTGCTCACAAAATAACTACAATTCAATAGTATTGTTAGTTTTGTTTTGTTTTCTTTTTAAAATTTTCTAAGAATTCTCTTGCCATCCAGAGGTTAGGGCTCCATGCTTCCCACAGCAGGGAGCAAGGGTTCAATCCCTGGTCAGGGAACTAAGATCCCACAAGCCTTGTCATGTGGCCAAAAAGAAAAACACAAATAATCTTAATAAAATGACACAGGAGAATGGTAGTGTACAGGGCTAATACAATTACCCTGATGATAACTTCAATGTTAATCAAGGCACAAAATGTGAAACTAGGAAGTGACTGAGCTCCTTTTGATATATCAATATTAGGACATTTGATAATATTCGTCATAGTCTTAAATGACAGCTGTTAAAGAAGAAAGAACTCAAGTTACTCTTGTTTACAAATATCTTACCAGTGATAGAAGACGGGCTTTTGAGGTAAGAGGTTATCCATCTATAACGACAGCAGCTCTGTTTGGGTTTTTGTTTTTAGCCACACAACTAGTGTCCCAATCAGGGGTCAAATCCAAGTCCTTGGTCAAAAGCAGGGAATCCTAACCACTGGACTGCCAGGGAAGTCTTCAACAATATCTTTATTAGGCATTTACTAGTTGTTAGGCATCATATTAATCAATATATTAATAGACTAGCCGTAACTATGTAAAGGTTTTAAGGGAAGTGGAAGTGTTAGTTGCTCGGTCATGTCCAACATTTTGTGATCCCATGGGCTAGCCTGCTAGACTCCTCTGTCCATGGAATTCTCCAGGCAGGAATCCTAGAGAGGGCTGCCATTTCCTTCTCCAGGGGATCTTCCCAAACCAAGGATTGAATCCAGGACTCCTGCATTACAGGCAGATTCTTTACCACCTGAACCACCAGGAAAGCCCCTACTATAAAGTTTTACTAATGTTTTACTCCATGAAACTGAGGCTGAAGTAGTTTGGGTAATTTTCCAAAGGACACAGGCAATCACTGAGAATTTGCAACTTAAAGGTGTTCTGACTCCATGATCTGTGTTAGCTTCAAGCAAAGCAGACAACTGAGGATTCATGATGAAACCAAATAGGTTTTTTCTTTTTTTTTTTGTAAAACATAGCTGATTTTGAGTACATTTATCTTTCAGAACATGAAAGTGAAAATAAAATTATTATGTTGAACCCTTACTAATTTTGTATATAATTTATGGAGAAGATAATAAAGCAAGAATCATTATTTCTTTGACAAATATCAAATGTGGGAAGAAGCTATTTTAAAATTAAATTCTCCCCTCCTTCTTCTTTTATTGTTCAAAATTTTTATTGAACTTAATGGTTCATAAGACCAGAGATTCTGGATGTTTAAGGCACTTATTATATAATTTTCCTGTAGTTTCTGAGGAATTTTTCATGCAAAAAAATGTTTTGAATTTTGACTTTAAATAATTGCAGTGTGCCAAAATCAAAAATGAGTCATAGCCCGTGCTGAGCTCTGTGAAGCGAAGACTAGCCTGCATTGGAAGAAAGCTAGATGGTATTATGATATTATGCTGTCTTCCTTTCCTTTTAATAACTTATGAAGTTAAAAAGTCTGCTTTGGCAAGTTGAAAATATCCCTTAATTCATCCTATTTACCTCTGGCCAGTTAAGGTATTTCCAGTTTGATTTTTTGGGGTTAATTTAAATTTTTTCTCTCTCTACTTGAAGTAGAAAAGAGGCAGGAACCCTGCGGCTTCAGGGAGGACATGAAAATAGGAGAATAAAGAGGCAAATAGGAGGCTATAGTTCTCCTTCTATTCTCCGAAGCATCTGCTTTGGCAAGTTGAAAATATCCCTTAATTCATCCTATTTACCTCTGGCCAGTTAAGGTATTTCCAGTTTGATTTTTTTGGGTTAATTTAAATTTTTTCTCTCTCTACTTGAAGTAGAAAAGAGGCAGGAAGGCCTGCGGCTTCAGGGAGGACATGAAAATAGGAGAATAAAGAGGAAAATAGGAGGCTATAGTTCTCCTTCTATTCTCCGAAGCATCTCAACTTTGTGGGATCCCAAACTTTGTTGAGCATGTCTATGTAGTTATTACTAAATACCTAAAAGAACTTAAATGTTTTCCTATGCACTCTGTTTAAAATCAACAAGGAATGGATATTCAAAGGTGCAGACGCATGGGAGAACATGCGAACTAGACAGCAATAGTACTTCTCGAATATTAACGTGCACAGAACTCAGCTGGGTATTGTCACAGAACATAGTCTGATTCAGTATGTCTAGCATGAAGACCAGCATTGTGCATTTCAAGCAAGTGTCCAGGTGATAACAGGTGATACAAAGTCCTCGCTTTAGAAACATTAGAAGGAATTGCCTGATGTTTGCTATTTTGAGATTTTGAGAGCCAGACATAGCTATAAGAATAGAAGTATGCATTCATTCAGACAAGGAAAGTGCCCTCTTCCCATGAAACCAAGATTTCTACTTTTGTTTTGACAACCAACTAGGTCAAAGATAATAAGAAGAAACCACTCTTTACAAGTGTATTTAAAAATCACCATTTTTTTCTCTAAGACTCAATGTTTTAAAATCCAGGTACCTTGCTACACTTCTATCATGTTCAACTAGCAACTAAGTGTTTACAAAGTCAAATGTATCCCTGAATTCGGCGGGCGACATTGAAGTGTGAGGCTTATGCAGGAAGCTAAGTCCTACACGGTTTGTATCGTCTAATAGATGGAAGTCTCAGAGAACTGCAGATGTGGCATGCCCTTGCTTTGTCTTTGAATCTGGGCACGGCCTTAACTTGATTCTAAGAAAATAAGGCAGTGACAGGAAGAGAGATCTCTCCTGGTTATATTATTTGTATGACAAAGATGAGGGCATTCTGCAGCTATAACAAAGGTCCTTCGTCAGTGGTTAATCAAAGGGAGATTATATGACTTAATCAGATGAGTGTTTCAAAAGTGGCCAAGAGGTCAGAGGCCTAAGAAGTGAGACCCACTCTCCTTTCAGCCTCAAAAAATCACACTGCATGGTCTAGAGTCACAGGGCAGAGCACGGTGGAGTCTCCAGAAACTGAGGATCATAGTCCCACAACCACAAGAAACTCAATTCTGCCAACAGAGAGGAAGGGGACCCTAAGCCTCAGAGGGGACTGAAGCCACAAATGACGCCTTGATTGCAGCCTCTTGAAACCAGAGGCTGTGAACCAGCTGAAGCACACCCAGACACTGACATGCTGAAATGAGATAATAAATGTTTGCTGTTATAACCTCTCAGTTTGTGGTAACTTGTTATTCAGCAATAGAAAATGAACACAAAAATCATAATATCTGTTTAAGTTGCATTTTTGAAGCCGAATACGAGCCATAGGGACTGTCAAGAAAATGCACACGTATGCATGTGTCTGTAGACATGGCCGGAGCCTGCACTCTGTAACACTTCTCAAGACCTCAGACTTTGCGATCAACAGGTACGGATTGTTCATAGGTGGGTCATGGAGTAGCTATGGTTTATGTCTTATAAAACTGTAGTTTTCTCAGCTGCCAAATGGAGACCAATTTGTCCTGCAGGCTTGTGACGAGCTAAGTGTGTGGGGCAGAGCCCCGCGTGCTCAGGGTGAGAAGGCTTGTCCTGGATTCCACACCACTGCTGGCCAGCAGAGGAGGCACGCTGGGGATCAGAGTGGTCCTGGCAATGCCTCCAGCTCCCCTTTCCCTCCTCCTCCATCAGCTGCTTCACCAGCATCTGCTGGTGTAAATATATCATGGAAGTGAAATGAAGTGAAAATCTCTCAGTCATGTCCGACTCTTTACCACCCTATGGACTATACAATCCATGGAATTCTCCAGGCCAGAATACTGGAGTGGGTAGCCTCTCCCTTCTCCAGGGGAATCTTCCCAACCCAGGGATTGAACCCAGATCTCCTGCCTTGCAGGCAGATTCTTTAACAGCTGAGCCACCAGGGAAGCCCAAGAATATTGGAGTGGATAGTCTATCCCTTCTCCAGCAGATCTTTCTAACCCATGAATTGAACCGGGGTCTCCCGCATTGCAGGTGGATTCTTTACCAACTGAGCTATCAGGGAAGCCCAAATATATCATGTCTTCTGGGATATATCACCTCAGTTCATGACTTGATGCTCAGCATCCCTGCTTAGCCTGCAAGAGGTCAGGGTCATCTCTTGCACCTTTGGTTCTAATCGCCAAAGAGTTGTGGTCCCTGGGGAAATCTTCTCCAAGCACTTTATCCTCTCCTCACCTCTTCATCTTCCCACCCCAACTCACTTTCTCTTCATTCTATTTACTCTCGTCTTTCTCTCCCTGCCTCTCCATATATACATATATATAATTTTTCGAACTGTGTGCTTTTTTTGGCCATGTGGCATGTGGGATCTTTGTTCCAGAGATGGAACACACAACCCCTGCAACGGAAGCACAGTCTTACGGACTGTCAGGGAAGTCCTTACAACAGTGTGCTTGCCCTTATATTGTAATCAATAAAGGTGGTTTTCCTTTCTTAATTCATTGCTCATGGGTAGTAGTGAGAATTAAATAATATACATGATGGCTAATTATTACATAGAAAACTCAAATTTTCTTTTCTTCTTTTAACTGTCTATCTAAATGATATATGCTAACTGTTGGAATTAAGAGATAGTCATTAAGGTTTTGTTTTCACAAGGTGCTATAAAGGATTCCTTTTTGGATAGAGACACTTGCTTGGCCATATCTGCCATCAAGATCAAAGTTCATTTTTGAACTTTGAAAGTGCATTAATATTTTTTCCCCAGACTGCATTTATTTATGTAGCTGAATATTCTAAAACTTGGTTGAAATTAAAAAATGGTTTGTGCCTATACAATTATTCTTGTCTTCTTAGAAATATCCTTTGTATATATGATTAGATTAACATAAGCCTGGAAAGGCAAGTCATTAGAATCCTACATTATAAATTTCTTAGAATTATAAGGGTTATGGGACTTCTCTGGTGGCTCAGTGGTAAAGAATCCACCTGCATTTCAGGAGACACAGGAAACTCAAGTTTGATTCCTAGGTTGGGCAGATCCCCTGGAGAAGGAAATGGAAACTCACCAGTATTCTTGCTTAGGAAATCCCATGGGCAGAGGAGCCTGGTGAGCTGCCGTCCATAGGCTTGTAAAGAGTAGGGCATGCCTGAGGCAACTGAGCACATAAGGGTAATATTATTATCATAACTTTCCCAAATTATTTCCAAGAGATCTTCAGTCTTTCCATTACCATCAACATGGACCAGTAGCTTTTCCATTGTTTTGTTAACACACAAAGTTAGATATCCATTCTTTAACAAACTTTGCTTGAGCAGCTGTGTGTGTGAGACTCTATTCCAGGCACTAGAGGCATGGCGCAGCATAAACTGGTGCTGGGGTCCATGTGCATAAGCCAAGCCTATGGAGAGGACTCTCATTATAGGAAATGATTTAAAGAGCAAGACACAGATATAAATGGAGACATCTTTATCACCAGGTGGAGAAGCCAGCATGCTAAAGAAAAAGATGGATCAGTATTGTGTGTGTGTACTACTTAAGTTTTAAATGTGCTGTGCTTTGCTTAATCGCTCAGGCATGTCCAACTCTCTGCAGCCCCATGGACTGTAGCCCACCAGGCTCCTTTGTCCATGGGGATTCTCCAAGCAAGAATATTGGAGTGGGTTGCTATGCTCTCCTCCAGGGTATCTTCCCAACCCAGGGATCGAACCCAGGTCTCCCGCATTGCAGGCAGATTCTTTACCATCTGAGCCACCAGGCAAGTTTTAAATATTTAGCAATAAACATTCCTAAACATTTTGTATAACTTTGAGACACACATACAATTATATTGTTACTAATAAGTAAAAAGTTCCAATTCAAATTCATCAACTACCTTAGGCAAAGCATCCCCTCCGCCAGAATAAATTTTTTCAAAATGATAGCATGTGATTTTCTGTGTGCCTTAATGGATTTTCTTCAAAAAACTGTCAAGCTAAAGCAACCATCGGTAGGGTCTTGAGGTTTTCAGGAGAGATCAAAGGAGGCTTTTGTAATGCATAAAACATGTATGTTTATAATATATCATAAACATCCAAACGGTTGTGACTACAACACATTCAGTTCCTTAATAAGGCTATATAGTAGACTTTAAGTTAAACCATTTGCTTTAGTCTTCACTTTTGATTTGAAACATTCTCACTCAGATTTTGCCAAGCTGAACATTGTTTTTAATCTAACCGGATCCCTTGATTTGTTTCATCCTAATGCCCTTTTCATACCATATTTTGACCTACAGTAAACCCTCACTGAATGCATGAGTACTAAAGAGATTGAAAGATTCTCAATCAATTGACAGGATGCCATCAGCTTCATGGTAATTTTCAATTCTTATGCATGAATCTCATGGCAGACCATAAATATATTTATTAGAAAGATGCAATATACCTTTTTTTTTTTTCCAAAGTAAAATACATGAATAAATGTAAAGCATATGAGGTCTCGTAGTCAGGAAATTAATGTTCTTTTGTTCTATCAAAACCACACACACAATCCTGACAGAAATTTCTTATGAATTACTAATGGGGGCTTAATCCTGACAAGGCTTTATTTGTTCAAGAGTCAGATCCTAGGTCTGGTTGCTCAGAAAGCCAATTATCAGAAAATATCCTCTGCGGCTGCTGTCATTAGGAGGCACACTGGTGACGGTTTAACTGGGTTTCAGAGGCTCTCTCTGGCCACAGCTGCCTGCCAGGCAGGCTGGGGACCACTGGAAACGCCCGCTCGCTTACTGACCCTGTGGTAATTGAGGTTATGAAAAGGCTCTTGTTCTCAGACCTCCTGAATGAGCGCGTCTCCCGGAGGGACCCGACAGGACCTTGTGAGAAGGGCAGACCCCCTACACTACTGAACCGCTCAGAACCTCAACCCTGGGCTGGGCGAGGTCAGGTCAAGAAACAAATGTTAAAGATAGGACCTAGGGAAGGCCAGAGAGCAACACGTCGGCCCGGGGGCTTCGGCTCTTTGCAGCTTCACATGCTCCCTCTCATCCACTCTGCATCAAAATTAAGCACAGAACCGAAATCTGTTAGCACTTTAACCTGGAAGCCATGTGGAGACCTTCCCTTGCTGGCTTTTGGCCACCCCGACGTGAGAAGCAAAGGGGGTGTTTACTGGTTTGGATTCCACCCGTGCAACACACTGAACCATCTGCTAGAGGTGCCGGTATTCTAAAGGCTGAGTCAGGCACAAGATCCACATGCCAAACTACCCCTTTCTCTCTAGCAGTGGTCATTACTCTCAGACAAGAATCAACATGGAAGTGGTCAAGGAAAATAAGGATAATTAACCTAATCAAATAAATTGAGCCACTTTTAGAAAAGCATCTCCCATCAATTAGTTGTGCTATTACCTGTGATTGAAGCAATAACACTTTTTTTTTGAAATTAGTAGCAACTATAGGAAGGGAGAATTATTCACAGTGCAGTGGGTTTTAAAGGTCAAGATTCAATAAATATCAATATGTTTGGTGTTTGTTGTTGCTGTTTCAGTTTGCTAAGTTGTGTCTGACTCTTTTGCAACCCGTGGACTGTAGCCCACCAGGCTCCTCTGTCCCTGGGATTTCCCAGGCAAGAGTTCTGAAATGTGTTGCCACTTCCTTCTCCAGGGAATCTTACAGGATCAGGGATGGAGCCTGAGTCTCCTGCATTGGCAGGCACGTCTTTACCACTGAACCACTAGGGAAGCCCACATGTGGCCTTAAGCATGATATAAATGGGGGTTTCCAAGATGGCTCAGCAGTAAAAACTCCACATGCAATGCTAGAGACATGGGTTCAATCCCTGGATGGGGAAGGTTCTCCTGAAGAAAGAAGTGGCAACCCACTCCAGGATTCTTGCCTGGGAAATCTCGTGGACAGAGGAGCCTGGCAGGCTACAGTCCATGGGGTCACAAAAGAGTCAGACACGACTTATCGACTAAACCGCCATTACCACCACCTGTATATAAATGATACATATCTAGAGTATGGATAATATTTTTATTTATTTTTGTGCAAGTGAATAGTAAAAACTTTGTAACCATTATCTGGCATGCAATTGCTTTATTTTTTTTTTAATTAAAATGTAATTATGTGTCTGAACAGTGAAAAAGAGAGAAATAATTCCTTTAATAATTCATTGAATATATATGGTGCTTCTATCTTGTTCTTGGCAGTCTGGTAAGGGCTAAAGATACAGTGATTAGGGAAGACCAGAAAAAGTCAGTGTCATTACGATACAGTACAGTCAAGCACTATGAATTTTCTAATTGAACTTAAATATAATGAAATATTAAAAAGTACATTGTAGCTTTTCATGAGCTAAGTTGATACCAACAATAAATAATTTTTATATAATAAGAGAAGTAGCAGACTGTTTTCCAATTCCCTCTTGAAAGAGTTTTTAATCTCTTTGAAAAATTCCCCAACCTAACTGTGGGATTTTTTTTTTTTTAAGTAGAAGTTTTAGTCATTACACAAATTTTTAGATTCTCAATGTCCCTTGACACTCCTGAGGTTAAGGAACACATACATTAACTCAATCACTTTGATCATTTTTATATGTGGCTCACTCAAAAAACTGAATAAATCTAAAAAGGCAAAAATACCATCCCAGACAGTTCTAACATTTTGAAAATAAGTAAATGTTTATGTGGGTGAGTAGGTGGAGAGGGTAGGTGATGGGTAGGTAGGTAAATAACATTGAATTTGTTGTAATATTGCTTAGAAAAATGTAAGATATTCTAAATCTCTATCTTACATTGTGACTTTTAAATAACATCATGTTCAATACATTTGGACATTGAAAATATTTTGCTTGTTTTAATCTTAAAAGTTAGATCAAATTTCATACCTAATAATGTATTGAGAAAACTAAATATTGTACAGAAACTGTGAAGGGAATCCAAACAGTTAATCTAAATTATCATTATTTTTACTGTCTTTCATTCTTGTTTTGTGAAGGTTAATTTTAGCCTAGTTAAGGGATGACCCATTTGCTATTATTTATTATGAAATATTTTCCTATATTTTCATTTGATCATGATTAATATTAAAATTATTAAAATGAAGTACCAACTAAATGATTGTCAACTTAAATGTCAGATCTATAGGAGACTGGAAGACAGTTTACTTTTTGAGGAAAAGCAGAAAGTATAATCTTAGGAAGGAGATATTCAAGGGGAACTGTGTTGAAAGTCTCTCTACCATGTAAATCTTCTGAGCATATTAAGATGCAACTCCCTCTCACCTCTGTAAGAAATGGTAGCCTTGGTAACCATCTTCAGTTCAGTTTAGTCGCTCAGTCGTGTCCGACTCTTTGAGACCCCATAAATCGCAGCACGCCAGGCCTCACTGTCCATCACCAACTTCCTGAGTTCACTCAAACTTGCGTCCATCGAGTCAGTGATGCCATCCAGCCATCTCATCCTCTGTCGTTCCCTTCTCCTCCTGCCCCCAACCCTCCCAGCATCAGAGTCTTTTCCAATGAGTCAACTCTTCGCATGAGGTGGCCAAAGTACTGGAGTTTCAGCCTCAGCATCATTCCTTGCAAAGAAATCCCAGGGCTGATCTCCTTCGGAATGGACTGGTTGGATCTCCTTGCAGTCCAAGGGACTCTCAAGAGTCTTCTCCAACACCACAGTTCAAAAGCATCAATTCTTCGGCACTCAGCCTTCTTCACAGTCCAACTTTCACATCCATACATGACCACAGGAAAAACCATAGCCTTGACTAGACGGACCTTAGTCGGCAAAGGAATGTCTCTGCTTTTGAATATGCTATCTAGGTTGGTCATAACTTTTCTTCCAAGGAGTAAGCGTCTTTTAATGTCATGGCTATAGTCACCATCTGCAGTGATTTTGGAGCCCAAAAAAATAAAGTCTGACACTGTTTCCACTGTTTCCCCATCTATTTGTCATGAAGTGATGGGACCGGATGCCATGATCTTCGTTTTCTGAATGTTGAGCTTTAAGCCAACTTTTTCGCTCTCCTCTTTCACTTTCATCAAGAGGCTTTTTAGTTCCTCTTCACTTTCTGCCATAAGGGTCGTGTCATCTGCGTATCTGAGGTTATTGATATTTCTCCCAGCAATCTTGATTCCAGCTTGTGCTTTTCCAGCCCAGTGTTTCTCATGATGTACTCTGCATATAAGTTAAATAAGCAGGGTGACAATACACAGCCTTGACGTACTCTTTTTTCTATTTGGAACCAGTCCGGTTACCATCTTACTTAAACAGAAAACAAGTAGTTTTAGTATCACAAGTCTTATACAGAGGTCCTTGGAAACTTCAAATCTTAAACCCTTAGGAATAATGTATTTCACACAACGTTACCCATGGATTACAGGTTTAGATGGAGGTATTAAAACTGGCAACTTGATGTTCTTTGTTATTTTTCCTCAAGATTTCCTTGTCAATTTGGGGTCTTTTATAGTTCCATATTCATTGGAAGGACTGATGATGAAGCTGAAACTCCAATACTTTGGCCACCTGATGCAAAGAACGGACTCATTAGAAAAGACCCTGATGCTGGGAAAGATTGAAGGCAGGAGTAGAAGGGGATGGATGGCATCACCAACTCAATGGACATGAGTTTGAGTCAACTCTGGGAGTTGGTGATGGACAGGGAAGCCTGGCGTGCTGCAGCATGTGGGGTCACAAAGAGTCGGACATGACTAAGTGACTGAACTGAACTAATGGTTCCATACACATTGGGGATTACTTGTTATAGTTTTGTGAAAAATGTCATGGGTATTTTGTTAGGGATTGTTTTAAATCTGTAGATTGTTCTGTGTAGGATGGCCATTTTAACAATATTAATTCCTTCAATGCAAGAGCACAGGGTATATTTCCGTTTCTTGATATGATCTTCAACTTCCTTCATCAATTTTTCTGGTTTTCAGAGTATAGGTTTTTTACCTCCTTAAGTCTATTCCTAGATATTTTATCCTTTTTGGTACAATTTCAAATGCAATTGTTTCCTTGCTTGCTCTTTCTGATAGTTAAAGTGTATTGAAAAGCAACAGATTTCCATATAGTAATCTTAGTGCAAATTTACTGAATTCACATATTAGTTTTAATAGCTTTTTCATGGAGACTTCTGGGTTTTCTAAACATAGTATCATATCATCTGCAAATCATGACATTTTTACTTTCCCCATACAATTTGGGTGCCTTTTATTTCTTTCCGGTTTTTGATTGCTGTGGCTAAGACTTCTAATATTATGTCAAATAGAAGTGTTAAGCGTGAACCTTCTTGTCTTATTTCTGATTTTAGAGCCAAGGCTTTCAGCTTTTCACCATTAAGTATGATGTTAGCTGTGGGTTTGTCATAAACGGTCTTTATTATGTTGAAATCTGTTACTTCTATATCAACTTTGATGAAGGGTTTTAGCATGAATGGATGTTAAATTTTGTCAAATGAGATAATCATGTGATTTCTATGTCTTGTTACTTGTAGGGTGTATCACACTGATTAATTTGCAGAAACTGGATCATCCTTACATCCCTGGAATAAATTAAAATCCCACTTGATCATGATGTGTAATCCTTGTGATGTATTATTGGATTTGGATCACTATGTTGAAGATATTTGCATCTATATTTATTAGAAACATTGGCCAGTACATTTTTTAAGTGTCTTTGTCTGGTTTTGGTATTATGGCTATGATGACCTCACAGAATGCATTTAGGGTAGTTGCATCCTCTTCAATAATTACAGAGTAGTTTGAGAATGATAGGTGGCGGCTCTACTTTCCATGTTCGATAGATTTCCCCTGTGAAGTCCTCTAGTCCTGCACTTTCACTTGCTGGGAAGTTTTTTTCTGTTTGTTTTTTTGTTTTTACAAATTAAATTTCACTGCTAGTGATCATTTTCTGTCTAGATTATCCATTCCTTCCTGATTCAGTATTGGGAGGTTTTATGTTTCTTAAAATCTGTCCATTTCTTCTAGGTTGTCCAATTTGCTGACTGTTGGACAGCAACAGCGTACAGGCTGTATATAGGCTCTCCATATAGCTGTTCATAGAATTCTCTTATAATCTTTTTGTGTCTCTGTAGTGTCAGTTGTTATTTCTCCCCTTTCACCTCTTATTTTACTTGTGCTCCCTGCTACTGCTAAGTCACTTCAGTCGTGTCCGACTCTGTGCGATCCCATAGACGGTAGCTCACCAGGCTCCCCCGTCCCTGGGATTCTCTAGGCAAGAACACTGGAGTGGGTTACCATTTCCTTCTCCAATGCAGGAAAGTGAAAAGTGAAAGTGAAGTCACTGAGTCGTGTCCAACTCTCAGCGACCGCGTGGATTGCAGCCCACCAGGCTCCTCCGTCCATGGGATTTTCCAGGCAAGAGGACTGGAGTGGGTGCCATTGCCTTCTCCGACTTGCGCTCCCCAGTTTTTCTTTTTTCTTGATGAACCTGGCTGAAGTTTTATCAGCTTTGTTTCTCTTTCCGTAAGACATCTCTTGGTTTCATTGAGCTTCCTTGCTGCTTTTTTTTCTTTTTTCTGGTCTCTATTATATGTATTTCCTCTTCATCCTTTATTTGCTCTTCTTTTTCGCATTCCTTTCATCGTCCTCTCATTCCTTCTGAGCGTGTGCTCTCCCTGCTAGCACCGGCACCGTCGGCCCAGAGGGGCCCTGCTGGAGCAGGAGGGGCTGGTGCCGGCCGGGGGTGGGCCTGGGCTCAGGCTACAGAGGCCCCTCTGCGCTCAGAGATCCGACTGCTGATGCTCTGCCTGGGTCAGCGCCAGTGACGGCTGTGCCCTGCCTCCAGCTCAGACGCCACTCCGGGTCTCAGCTGGCACTGCCGCGGCCCTTGCTCGCGCGTGTACGGGCACCGGGCACCGTGAGGCAAGGCTGGGGGTGGGGCTGGGCTGGGGCTGGCTGTGTGCCTGGGCACCCGCGGGGAGGGGCCGAGTGTCGGCTGCAGTTCTAACCTAGCCTGCCCCCTGTTTCTGCACAGGCAAGCGTGGGCCCACTCATCTGGGGAATCCCAGCTTCTCACAGTCCTGCTGCTGATCCTGCGTGTCCTCCGACCAGCCAAGGGGATTCGTTTCCCGGTGTGGGACCTCAAGGCTGAGGCGCCCAAGACGGGTCTTACACTGCCCACCTCCTGGGGCGTGGGTCTCCAATTGTGCGTCTCCCTCCTTTTCCAGGTGGCTTTCCACCGCTCGGGGACTGACTTGATCTGTCTTCTTCCCTTCCCCTCTGATGCCATGTGGGGTTTCTCTTAGAGACTTGGTGAAACAAGTCTTTCTGCCAGTCTACAACGAGCTTTCAGTGGGGTTGTGAGATTTGGACATGAGTTACTGACGAAACAACAACATCAACTGGGAAAAAATGCTTCTTTCCCTCACTCAGTAATGTCAAATGCAGTTCAGTTGTCTTTATAAAATACAGTTTAAATGAAATATTTTAACTAAAGTCATAGAGTGCTACTTATTAACTAAGCACTTTGTGTATACTCTAAATAAAGAAAAGGGGACAGAAGAAAATATGGATAAATGATCACTTATTTTTGTAATTCTTCTTCCTTTTGTTTCTTTTTTTTTCTATTTCAAATGCTTCATAAAGATGTTTTTAATAAAAAGAAAAACAAGTGTATATATATATATATGTGTGGGTGGGGTGTGTGTGTGTGTGTATATCTATGTATATCACTCCAGTATTCTTGCCTGGAGAATCCCCATGGACAGAGGAGCCTGGCAGGCTACAGTCCATGGGGTCGCAAAGAGTTGGACAAGACTGAGTAACTAAGCACCCTTGTAATATAATATATATATATATATATGCATATGTATTTATAATGTTTATTAAAAAATCAAAGAGAGAGAGAGAGGAAGAAAAGAGGAAGTGAAGTGAGAATGAGAGACACAGAATCACTGTCAACTTTTAGATCATTTTCAGAAATACTGCAAACATATTATCTTCATCTTTGTTAAACAGAGAAAATAAAAAAAAAACCACACTTCCCTGCTTTTCTTCTCTTGCTTGATATCAGCTTATTTTTAAAAGGCATTGCAGGAAATTATGAATGAAAAGATAAAACAGTGGCTTTCAACTGTTTCAGTAAAACATGCATACTGCCAACATTTTTGTCACCAATAATTCTCCCATAAACATGGAGCTCTCCTCTCATTATGCAGACTGTCATGCTTTATTGAACCACATAATTTCAACTAATTAAAATAAGCAGTATGTACTTTCCTCCCCCAGTTCTTTTTTTCTGTAGCTGGACAAACGCCAGCAATTATATTTAGAGTACCCTAAGCGGACTCCACATTAAATATTCATTTTGATGCTCCTTTGAACAATCAAATATAACTCCTGCTGTTCTTTCAAATATTAATATTCATTTTATTTATAAGATCTAAAAAATTGGATACTTTAAGAAAACCAAAATGGGTTAGCTTCACGGAGATGTTTGCTAGGCCAGCAAAGTGGCTGTAAGTTAGTGGGGGTCAGTCAGGTTTGCGGAGTGACTCTCAGTGAAGACCTCATAAGTCATTGGTTTTTAAATGGTTTAATTTATTTAAACTAATACAAGTTTTATTTAGGCAGCCTGTCAGATATGTGAACATTTTTCCTCTCTCTCTCTTTTTTTTTTTCTCTACAAATAAAAAGGCTGGGTCTTTAACCTTACCAGTTTCTGTTCTAGAATCACATAGCAGCTACCTAAGATAGTTTTGAAAGAGATCCTCTAATCTAATTCAACAGAGGTGGTGGTAGACACACAGCTGAAATTAGACTCAACTCCACCAAGTCTAACTTAAGATACTTGTTAAGAAATTGCAACCAAATGAAGGGATCTGCTTTCTGTGCTTGAAATCAAGGAGATTTTATGTGGTCCTTAAGTAGAAAAAGGCAGAGATATGTAGCCTAACACGCACTCAGAATTCTGTCACCTTGTCTGTGACCTGAGTGCATCTGGTTTTGCATAAGGTCTTAGCAGTTTCCAGATTCACAGGTACATTGTTGATGGGGAATCACCTGTTATATGAGAGTTTTTGCAGCCATAGGTTAATTTCATATTAAAATGAACCATTGGTGTGAAGTCAACTTTTAATTTACCATATCAACACCTTTTTATTCCACTTGCTCACTTCTATTCACAGTTCTTACCTTGCAACTGAATTTCATTTTCAGACGGGTTTAAAATCACACCGAATCCCATTTGCACAGATGGATAGGCAGACAGAGAAAGCAGGCAGCTTATGAATGCCAGAAGGCTAAACTGAGACACAGTCATCACCTCGGTGAGACGGTGGGGCAAAGGTGGCCCACAGACATAGCTTCCTTACCTGGGGACCAGGGCACTTCCTTCCCCTTTGGAGTGCTGGGTTAGGGAGACTGTTCATTTTCATTCTTCCCTATGAGCTTAATGCAGATTGACAATTTTACCTGAAACATAACTTCTGCGGGGCTTCCCCAGTGGCTCAGATGGTTAAAAAAAAAAAAAAAAAAAAGTCTACCTACAATGTAAGAGACCTGGGTTTGATCAATGGGTCAGGAAAATCCCTTGGGGAAGGAAATGGCAACCCACTCCAGGATTCTTGCCTGGAAAATCCCATGGCCAGAGGAGCCTGGTGGGCTATACAGTCCATGGAGTCACAGAGTCAAACACAACTGAGCAACTAGCCCATTTAAATTCTGCAGTGAGACCTACTCACGCCTTTCTCTGACCTTTAAAATGTTTTATATAAACCTTTTCAAGTCAGCATGTTGTAACAATCTGACCCTTGTATTTGCTTTTCTTTCCTGTCAATTCTTTCCTACTAAATGCTGCTTAGGACGCAGATAACATTTCCCAAAGCTCTACTGTTCACGGTAGGTTTATGTTCTTTTAAGTCTGTATATATTTTATGTGGACCATTTTTTTAAAGTTTTTATTGGAGTTGTTACAATGTTGTTTCTGTTTTACATTTTAATTTTCTGGCCTCGAGGCATATGGGATGTTAGCTCCCTGACCAGGGATTGAACCTGCAGCCCCTGCGTTGGGAGACAAAGTCTTAACCACTGGTTCACCAAGAAAGTCCCTGTATATATTCTAATTACAACAAAATAGAAGAATGCTTGGCATGGCAGAAGCAATTGTAGAAAGCCTTGATGAAGGAACCCGGTATACAAAGACAGTGTCAGTTTTTACAACAGGAATAAACCCACTCTCACCCTCTTTTTTTTTTTTTGAGTAGGATAACATGCCTACTGTTTTCACACTCTAATGCAAAGCTGTCTTTAATGGCACTTTTGAATCATCCCCAAAGTATTAGCTATTCAGACACTTTCTGTTGTGTCTGCTTCTGAAACTGCCAATGGCAGGATGCTGAGATTGTTTCCTGCTTCATCTGTTCCATAAAACAGCAAGAAACGTGTTTCCTCACTGACGAAAATCACTTGAATTTATGACAGGTCGTTTGCACTATGACTTATATCTTTTTAACAATGATAAAGCTCATTTGTTCAAAGCTAGGTACTGTTTTTAAAACGTGTATTTATAATTTTATTTGGTTTTCCATCTTAAACCTGACTTAATGTAGTTTTGTTTCTTTTATAATTGTTTCATGCTACTGAGCAGAGCCGGCCTTCCCAAGTGGCTGAGTGGTAAAGAGCCTGCCTACAATGCAGGATCCCCAGGTTTGATCCCTGGGTCCTGAGTCAGGAAGATCCCCTGGAGAAGGGAATGGCAACCCACTCCAGTATTCTTGCCTGGAGAATCCCATAGACACAGGAGCCTGGCAGGCTACGGTCCTTAGGGCCACACGGAGTCAGACAGGATTGAATCAAATTAGCCCACATGCAAGCATATATATATCTATCTCCTGGAGTTTGCTCAAACTCCTGTCCGTTGAGTCGATGAAGCTATCCGTATATATACATGTTTATTACTTCCTTCATCAAAGAAAAGACATGCTCTTTAAAGTCCCTTTTTAAATTTTGTATTGCATTCCAGTAATTATAAATCTTGTGTAAATTATTAATCAAGATCTGACATGAAATCAAGTTACGTTTTGTTGGGCAAAAAGGAAACTAGTCTTCTGAGAACACATGGTGGGAAAAATAGAGGTTATGCTACTACAGCTGTGTACAGCATATACTCTCTTTGGGGTGTGCATTTCTGGAGAAAAAAATGCATTATCTGGCTATATTAACTCTAGCAGGTTCTGTTTTTCCCTTATCTCCACAAAAGCCTCAATCTAGATTTCGCACTCTAGCATTTGTCTAAGATCCCAGACAGAAGTTGCCCGTAGTGTGAGAGTACAGAGAATTACAGCTTATGAATAAGTACCCTGGGTTTGCTTTTGTTCATAAAGATCTCTTTGTCACAGTAAGCATGGCTAAAGTGAGCTCAGCGACTAGTCGTATACTGACTGTACACAATCGAACATTTCTCAAAGCAACTTGAGGACTGAGTGAGGAAAAGCGAAATGCTACTTTTCCCACTAAAAACTGAAGAACAAGCATATTAATATTCTGTGTTAAATTGTGTAACATAACTACTTTTGTATGTTAAAAACAGCAAACTATTGGAATTTTCAAGTGGCTCAAATTAAAGTAAATATGATTAATGTGTAGTTTCCCTGAAGGAGTTATTTTGCATCTCCTGCCTTGACAGACGGGTTCTTTACCACGAGGACCACCTGAGAGCCCACTATCTTAAGGAAAGCCTCTTTATGTTAGTAGATCTCAAATTCACACACCTTTGCCTTTTAACCTCCTGCTCCAACACCACGTCAGAGTTCTGTTGAGGCAATGTTTTTCCTTCAGGAATCAGTAAGCTCATGTCTGTCTTATGAGTGTGCTGCTTAGTCATTTTAGAAAACTGTCATTTGACCAGCGTGTACCTGTTGTTCTAATTCCAGCAGAATGGTTGAATTTCAGAAGCAAGAAGACATGGTCTAAATAAATAAATTATAGTTTCTGCTAAAAAGAAAACTAAAAATAGAACAGATAAACTATTCAAGACCACTGAATGAGTAAGAGATTTCAAAGACGGGAGAAATTTCTTCAACCCTTAAATTCATTGGATAGGAATAAAGGAGAGAAAAAAAAATCTAGTGACAAGTTCAGCAGGAGAATTTTGCCCATCATTTTCAGATGAGAGCCTTAACATTAGACCTACTATGTGCTAGCAGTTTTAATGATTTACAGGCATTAACCCACTGATCTTCACGGCTACCCTGCAGGATAGGCTCGGTAATTATCCCCACTTTGTGCCTGCATGCATGCTCAGTCGCTTCAGCCGTTCAGACTCTCTGGGACCCCATGGACTGTGGCCTGCCAGACTTCTCTGTCCACGGGATTCTCCAGGCAAGAACACTGAAGTGGGCTGCCATCCCCTCCTCAGGGGGTCTTCCCAACCCAGGGATTGAACTCGAGTTTCCTGCATTGCCTCCACTGCAGGAAGATTCTTAACCACTGAATCACCGGGGAAGCCCCATTGCCACTTACAGATAGGCATAACAGGTGACTTAGCCTGCCCGAGATTTCTTGACTACTATGGAATGGCTGTTGTTGCTGTTGTTTAGTCACTGAATTGTGCATGATTCTTTGGCAATCACATGGACTGTAGTCCACCAGCCTCCTCTGTCCACGGGATTTCCCAGGAAAGAATACTGGAGTGGGTTGCCATTTCTTGGAGCTTGATTTACTAATAATTAGGCATTCTGTATCTCAAGTGCGGTTGATGCTGTGGGTTTCCCTGGCAACACCATGAATATCCATTGATGGTTGGCTTCAGTCGTAAAGAACTATTTGTACTTCTCTGGGGCGCATCAGTGACTTCAAGCCCCCATTTCTTCAACATACCATTTCTGCATTTACCCCATGGGAACTTAATTGCCATCTTTCAAGCCTGAATCAAGCATTACCTCTTTTAGAAGACTTTCCTGGCTCTTGGCATAGACATACAGAATGGAGAGTCTCCTCCTTGGGCTATTATTGTGCCAGTACATGTATTCAACTTAGCGATTTTTTAAAAATTTCTTCCCATACAATAATAAACTTCTTGTATTTTCTGTCTCTGGTACATGCCTAAGTGAAAGTTGAATAGAAATAACCATCAGTTTCTCTAGGTGATTCTTTATTCAGGAAATTTGAGAACTTATGAGAAAAATGCATCCAGGTACACTGCAGTGGGATAAAGCCATGGACACTTCCTTCCCTGAGGATGATGCTGCCGCCCTGGCCCCTCCCAAAAGTCTCTGAATATGAGCACTCCTCTTCTTCCATCCCTCCTAACTCTTTTCTTCAACGCTTCTGTCCCCGCTGTTGCAATTTAATTCTGAAACATGTTTCCGAACAGATGTCTTATTTGTTTTATCTGTCTCAGTCCAGGTTCTGAACTTTTTGCTAAAGAATCTGGCCTGATGATTCTGATTGTTCCTTTTATCAGCCAGTTTGGACCAATGGGCTTCCTGTCAATGGACTTTGATCTCAATTAATTTTGTCAAAGTGCCACAGCAGAAAGAGCCTGGGAATCAACCATTGACAGAGATTAGCAATGCAAATATAAAGGTCATATCAAACTTTCCTTTGAGCAGAATAAACAAAACAATGAACTCATTAGAAAAGCCTTGTGAAAAATTCAAGTTTTGAGAATTTTGACATGGAAAGGTTTAAATATGTGGTAAAACTAATTCCTTTATTCTGCTGGAAGACATGTTAAAGAAAATATTCTAATATTCAAAGGCACTCTAAATGGTTATTGTAATCAATTTAGCATTCTGTCCAGCATCTCTAGCTCAGATATCTTACAGACATTGAATAGTTTTGCATGACACAGGAAAATTCCTATATGCCATAATCTTAATCCAAAAATTTTGGGCTAACAGATGTTGGGAAAATGATTCCGTATAGAGGCATTTAGTTTTATGTTCTATTCTATGCTGCCACTCAGAGAAGTTGTTAACATTTTTCAGTGTCAATTTCCTAATCGATAACTATATATATATATGGATATATATGAAAGTGAAAATGTTAGTCACTCAGTCATGTCCAAATCTTTGTGACCCTATGGACTGATAGCCCACCAGGATCCTCTGTCCATGGAATTCTCCAGGTAAGAATACTAAAGTTGGTAGCCATTCCCTTCTAGAGGAGATCTTCCCAACCCAGGGGCTGAACCCAGGCCTCCTGTGTTGCAGGCAGATTCTTTACCATCGTTCAGTTCAGTTCAGTCACTCAGTCATGTCCGACTCTTTGCAACCCCATGAACTGCAACATGCCAGGCCTCCCTGTCCATCACCAACTCCCAGGGTCCACCCAAACCCATGTCCATTGAGTCAGTGATGCCATCCAACCATCTCATCCTCTGTCGTCCCCTTCTCCTCATGCCCTCAATCTTTCCCAGCATCAGGGTCTTTTCAAATGAGTCAGCTCCCCAGATCAGGTGGCCAAAGTATTGGAGTTTCAGCTTCAACATCAGTCCCTCTGATGAACACCCAGGACTAATTTCCTTTAGGATGGACTGGTTGGATCTCCTTGCAGTCCAAGGGACTCTCAAGAGTCTTCTTCAACACCACAGTTCAAAAGCATCAATTCTTCTGCACTCAGCTTTCTTTATAGTCCAATTCTCACATCCATACATGACCACTGGAAAAACCATAGCCTTGACCAGATGGAACTTTGTCAGCAAAGTAGTGTCTCTGCTTTTTAATATGCTGTCTAGGTTGGTCATAACTTTCCTTCCAAGGAGCAAGCGTCTTTTAATTTCATGGCTGCAATCATCATCTGCAGTGATTTTGGAGCCCAGAAATATAGTCAGCCACTGTTTCTACTGTTTTGCCATCTATTTGCCATGAAGTGATGGGACTGGATGCCATGATCTTCGTTTTCTGAATGTTGAGCTTTAAGCCAACTTTTTCACTCTCCTCTTTCACTTTCATCAAGAGGCTCTTTAGTTCTTCTTCACTTTCTGCCATAAGGGTGATGTCATCTGAATATCTGAGGTTATTGACATTTCTACCAGAAATCTTGATTCCAGCTTGTGCTTTCTTCAGCCCAGTGTTTCTCATGATGTACTCTGCATGTAAGTTAAATAAGCGAGGTAACAATATACAGCCATGACGTACTCCTTTTCCTGTTTGGAACCAGTCTGTTGTTCCATGTCCAGTTCTAACTGTTGCTTCCTGACCTGTATATACGTTTCTCAAGAGGCTGGTCAGGTGGTCTGGTATTCCCATCTCTTTCAGAATTTTTCACAGTTTATTGTGATCACACAGTCAAAGGCATTGGCATAGTCAATAAAGCAGAAATAGATGTTTTTCTGGAACTCTCTTGCTTTTTTGATGATCCAGTGGATGTTGGCAATTTGATCTCTGGTTCCTCTGCTCTTTCTAAAACCAGCTTGAACCTCTGGAAGTTCATGGTTCACATATAGCTGAAGCTTGGCTTGGAGAATTTTGAGCATTACTTTACTAGCATGTGAGATGAGTGCAACTGTACGGTAGTTTGAGCATTCTTTGGCATTACCTTTCTTTGAGATTGGAATGAAAACTGACCTTTTCCAGTCCTGTGGCCACTGCTGAGTTTTCCAAATTTGCTGGCATATTGAGTGCAGCACTTTCACAACACCATCTTTTAGAATTTGAAATAGCTCAGCTGGAATTCCATTGCCTCCACTAGCTTTGTTTGTAGTGATGCTTCCTAAGGCCCACCTGACTTCACATTCCAGGATGTCTGGCTCTAGGTGAGTGGGAGTGATCACATCTTCATGATTTTCCAGGTAATGAAGCTCTTTTTTGTACAGTTCTTCTGTGTATTGTTGCCACCTCTTCTTAATATCTTCTGCTTCTGTTAGGTTCATATCATTTCTATCCTTTATTGAGCCCATCTTTGCATGAAATGTTCCCTTGGCATCTCTAATTTTCTTGAAGAGATCTCTATCATATATATATCATATATATATATGATATATATGTGTGTGTGTGTATTCATGGGGGTGCATGTCTCATTCCCAGTATATGCCACTCTCTAAAAATATTTACAATAACAAGGAGAAAAATTACTTTCTCGTTGTAAACATTAAAAAAACTTGCAAATACTTGCAATAAGATAGTTCTCAAAGAATCCCATGTATTATCGCATGATATAACTTAAAGAAACCTGGAAACGCTTGCTTCTACACTATGATGAGAGTCAGAATTTATCTCCTGTATAGATTATTCTATGCAAATGAACTCTTGAATCTAAATTCATTGCCCACTCCTTCAAACTGTATACAACCTAATCTTCTCTACCTGGTATGTATCAGCAAAACTGATACTTCTTCATCAAAATTTTTATCCAGAGGCAGTTCCCTGGTGGTCAAGTGGTTACTATTCCACCTTCCAATGCGTATGGGTTCTGTCCCTGGTTGGGCAACTTAAATCCCACATGACTCAGGGCCAAAAGCCAAAACTTAAATCAGAAGCTATATTGTAACAAATTCAATAAAGACTTTAAAAATGATCCAGATAATTTTTTTTTCTTTCAAAATTAATTGTCAAGAAAGCCACAAGAAAGAAAAGTAAACTTCTCTGGTGACTCAGACAGTAAAGAATCCACTTGCCAATGCAGGAGACAGGGGTTCAATCCCTGGTTCAGGAAGATCCCCTTGGAGAAGGAAACGGCAACCCACTCCAGTATTCTTGCCTGGAGAATTTCGTAGACAGAGGAGCCTGGTGGGCTATAGTCCACTGGGTCACAAAGAATTGGACACGACTGAGCAACTAACACTTTCACTTTCAAGCTGTTATTAAGCAACCTGTGAAGACATGGTCTATTTTACAATAAAAATAAAACCTTCTAATCTTGGAAATATAGTCTACAAGAAATTTTATAGCATGACAACGTTTCTATAGATAATTAGGAAAATGAAATCCACTAAATCCTTAGTGTTTTGTTTTTTAAATCTTATCTATGTTACAGCCATGCTGTAGGAGTCAGTATCCTTTCTGAAGATTCTGGTATGACTTCCAGAAAGATTGTGAGTCACAAAGTATCCAGGCATTAAGTTTATATGTATTATTTAAATCTACTGCTTACTCTTTTGGCTTATATAATTTAAAATGACAGACTTTTAAACCAGTTTTACTTCCATAAATACAGAAGCAAAAATATCAAAGTACAAATTCCTTGAATCTACCTGCTCCAATCCAAAAAGGCTATTGAAAGAGTTTAGGAAAAAGGGGCAATTGAGTAGCTTTATGGGATTCCCAAGTGGTTTAGAGGGTAAAGAATCCTCCTGCCAATGCAAGAGACTTAAAAGATGTGGCTCGAATCCCTGAGGAAATGGCAACCCGCTCCAGTATTCTTGCTCAGGAAATCCCATGGACAGAGGCTACCGTCCATGGGGTTGCAAAGTAGTTGGACATGACTGAAGTGATTCAGCATGCACACACAGTAAGTCCATGATGTACATACAGTTAACACATTTTTTTTCACTTTATTTTGTGGAAGAGATGAAAGAAGAACTGATTAAAAAACACACACATTTATTTTAAAAAATATGACTTCTGCTGCTTAACAGCAGTTTCAGCTGAAAAGCTCTCTGTGTCAAAGTCCCCCTCCTCCATAATATTATAGTTGCAAGCTCTAACTCAGGGAGGTAAGCTAGGTCATCTGTATGAGTCTTCTGGGCATATAGGTGGCATTCAGGTCCTGTGTAGGAATTTTTAGCATCAATTAGAAGAAAGACAATACCTCGGAGAGTATTTGGCCAGTTGGCTTATTTCGACATGGCTAAAATTGTATTCTGAAATTTTATAGCCTTAAAAGCATCACGTCATTTTCTTTAGATTACAGTTTGTGTGTATGTATATTTTATCCTTATCCAAACTCAACTTGCTAAATTCTCAGATGTTTGTTCAACCACATAGTTGGGTGCACTATATTTAATGGAAAATATACAAATGAATTTGTGAGGTAATTTATTTTATAAATACATATTTATGGCCATGTGTATCTATCTACAATGGAAAATGTATTCATGCTCTAGTAGCTCAGCTTGTGAAGAATCCGCCTGCAATGCAGGAGACCCTAGTTCAATTCCTAGGTTGGGAAGATCCCCTGGAAAAGGGATAGCCTACCCATTCCAGTATTCTTGGGCTTCCCTGGTGGTTCAGACAGTGAAGAATCCTCCTGCAATGTGGGAGACCTGGTTCAACCCATGGGTTGGGAAGATCCCTTGGAGAAGGGCATGGCAACCCACTCCAGTATTCTTGCCTGGAGAATCCCCATGAACATAGGAGCCTGGCAGACTACAGTCCATGGGGTTGCAAAGAGTCAGACTTGACTGAGTGACTAAGCGTGGCACGGCACTTCTAAGCTAGTGATGACCTTCAACACATGTTCACCTTGCTGTGTCTTGAAATTCCCTTATCTGTTAACTAGATAACGAATGGCAAGCTTGAAGCTTTATTGTGACATTTACATGAGATTGTATGCCTAAAGTGACTAGTATGCTGCATGAAAAATAGTAGACAAAAAATAGATCTCAGTTCTCTGACTTGTTTCCTCTTTCATTTTAAAAGTTATTTCCACACTACTCTCTGAAATAGGAGTCATAGCTTGACATCTTGAATGCCAAACTTTTTTTTTATCAGCGTTCGGTCTCCTCAACGTGTTCTCAGTTTGTTTTTGATTTGACAACCACTGACCACTCATTCCCATCTAATAGTTTTTCCTACAAATCAAAATATGATTTAACATTGCACAACATAGAGTGTAGTCTTTTCGGGTAGATCATCTCGCTTGCAGTATACCAGCTGACGTGTTGTTTAAACTTCCAGAACCTCATTTTTTTTTTTATTCTAGAAAGTGGGAATAATTATTTCTATCAGACAGGTTTGTAGAGCAAATTAGACAAAGATCCTGGTACATCAGCACAACATATGTGTTTAATTTAATTTTTTATAATAGATAAAATAATGAAATTGGTGATAAAATCTGCCATTCACTGATGCCTTCTTTCTGCCCATATTCTCAGAGTAGTATTTTTTTAATGATCTGAATAGAATGTACTTAATGAAGATTGAATATCGAACTGATTTATCAGACAGACTTTGACAAGCTTTTTAAATATTAACTAACAATGAGAATATAAGGTCTGAAGTTCCTTTGATAGGTCTTTAACCTCAAATTCTGTTCACTGGAGTGTTTCACTGATTAGAAAGAAGAAGAAAAAGCATCTCACTGGATGAAGAATTCATTCCCTTTCTCTGTGAGGTAATAAATGAAGATGCTATCGGCATGAATTTTAACTTACTGGTGAATAGAAACTACCTAGGGTGTGTGCTGGAGCCCATAGACTCTCGCGGCCTCCTGCGAGACCTGTAGCCCAGTCGGTGCAGCTTCTCTGTGATTCTGTTCTGTATCCTCTCCCGCCCACACTTCCTTACTAAACCAGCAGAGCCTGTGCTATCCAGGGGGCGGTAAATGAAGTAATGGAAAAACTTTCAGAAAATGTCCAGAGAAAGCTCCATGGAGAACCCGGAGGGTAATTAAAATATTTAGAACCTGGTTGTGGCTCATTGGTAAAGAATCTGCCTGCCAGTGCAGGAGACATAAGAGGCAGGGGGTCGATCCCTGGATCAGGAAGATCCCCTGGAGTAAGGACGACTCACTCCAGTATTCTTGCCTGGGAAATTCCATGGACAGGGGAGCCTGGCGGGCTACAGTTTACGGGTCTCAAAGAGTTGGGCACGACTGAGTGACTGAGCACAGACACATGAACATATCCTAGATAAAATGCCATTCTTCCCAAGTGATAGCACCTATAGGAAGTCAGAAGCAGCCAGGGCATAAGACTGATGAAAGAAACACTGACCTGGGGAGGATGTAAAGCTGGAAGGTAAGGCATAAGACCATTTTACTTAACAGTTTCTATGCATCTTAATCTTTCATGGTGTGTATATTTTTGGTATGACTTGGAACTATAGTATTCTTATAGTTCATTGGAGTGGTATCCATTTAGGAAGACTTTATGCGTTTGGAGAGGAAAAGAGAGACTTCCTGAATGTTCTTTGTCAATTGCAGAAAACGGTCAACTGAAAGATCTGAAGCAGCATATGCTGTTACCCTTTTAGAAGTTCCTCCACCTGCAGAAGCATCTCCTACTGATAGAGATGATTCAGCAACTTTAATTTGGGTATAGAAAAGCATTCATAAAATAAATAAAGATAACGTTTCCTCACTGAAAACTTTTCTTTAAAAACAACAGAAACAATAAAACTCTTGTTTTGCAAAGAGCTGTTTCTACCAACGACATGTGTACATGTATGTAGATGTATATATATATGTATGGGTGTATAGTATTTAGATGTAGATGGATAGATATGTGTGTGCTCAGTTACTAGAGTCATGTCCAACTCTTTGTGGCCTGTAGACTGTACCCAACCAGGCTTCTCTGGCTATGGGATTTTCCAGGTAAGAATACTGGAGTGAGTTTCCATTTCCAACTCTAGGGGATCTTCCAGACCTTAGAATAGCACTCCTGCCTCTTGTTTCTCCTGCACTGGCAGGTAGATTCTTTACCACTGTGCCACCTGGGAGGATAGATGGATGGACATGAGTTGGCCAAAAGTTTGTTTCAAATTTTGGTAAGATGTTATGGAAAAATCCAAATGAATTTTACAGCCAACTCTTACAGATAGTGTTAATCACTCAGACGTGTTCAGCTTTTGAGACCCCGTGGACTGTAGCCCACCAGGCTCTTTATTCCATGGGATTCTCTAGGCAGGAATACTGGAGTGGGTTGCCATTCCCTTCTCCAGAAAATATATATAATTTCTGTGTTGTTTTATTTTGTTTTGAAAACAGCACCCAAAAGTTTTCTAGGTCAGTATGTTTTTAATATCAAATGAAAGATAAGATATTTCTAGAAGTACAGGGAAAGGAAAAAATCCAAGTTGGAATATTCCATTTAGACCAGAGCCAAGTTGGAAGGTTGGGTCGCTAAGATGGGTATTGCGATATATCCTGGGGACAGCATCCTGCTGCCAATTAGGGAGCAGTTTCCCTGCAGTGCCAGGCAGCTCCTACACCCACGGCTGCCGTCATGTGGCACAGCCTGGCCTCACTCCTGAGAAGGTGCTCCAACAACAACACGTTGACAAAGACTGTGGACGGACATCACGCATGCATCCTGGGATGATAAGCATTGTATTCCCATCCTGGGGCTCGTTCAGGGAGAGGAGGCTGGAAGAAAAGGAGGCGGCCATGGCATCCCCGCCGGGCTTTCAGCTCAGCCTGTGTACAAAGAGTCTATGTCGACCAGGGAAACCTGAAGAAGAGGGTCCCACCCAGATGCCTGCAGTGATGCTCTTGGAATCCGTCTCCACCGTGCCATCATTAATCCCACAGGAAACGTACTGTGACTTTGACATGCTGTACTACAGCTTGGGCACAGAAGTATTTTAGCATGCTTTGAAGACTTGATATTCTCATGGCACCTGGCACTTAGACAACCTCTCAGCAAAATATAAAGTAATAAGATCCTGGGTTTAAATAAGTGAAAGGACTTCTCTTAAAAAATCCAGATTTTCATACCTTATTGACGTTCGAGAAAAGGGACTGAAAGATTGGCCAGTTTTCAGGAAAAGACACCCATCCGACAAATACAATCTTCTGAGATGATTTCTTAATTTTTTATGAGAAATATATTTACAAAACATGAGATATGTTTTTCAAAAGCTCATTTACACATCGCAGTGCCCAGAAATCAATCCCAAACTCCCCATTCATCCCACCTCCACCGTCACCATTGTGTCAAGACGTTTGCCTATCCCTGCTTCTCTATTCATGTCCTGCAAATAGGATGCAAGGCTAGTGGGAAGCTGTTATATGGCACAAGGAGCTCAGCTTGGTGCTCCGTGATGGCCTAGAGGGGTGGTATGGAGGTGGTTTGGAGGGAGGTCCAAGAGTGAGGGGACATGTGTATACACACAGCCAATTCACTTTGTTGTGCTGCAGAAACTGACATAACACTGTACAGTAACTATGCCCCAATTTTTTTTAAAAAAGCTCATTTAGATATATACATTCCTATGAATACACATACACATATTTGTGTGTTTATGGAATGTTTGTCCTCTAGCATTAAATACCAATGACAAAATTTGAAAAACAGTTTTAAAAGCAAAATAAGAAAAAAAGAAAGTTATCTCTTTAACAGGCTTTATGTATTTCCGAAAGAATACATTGGTACTTTACAATGAAGGTGAAGGTGAAGTCGCTCAGTCGTGTCCGACTCTTTGCTATCCATCCATGGGATTCTCCAGGCAAGAATACTGGAGTGGATTGCCATTTCCTTCTCCAGGGGATCTTCCTGACCCAGGGATCGAACCCGGGTCTCCCGCATTGGAGGCAGACGCTTTAACCTCTGAGCCACCAGGGAAGCTTTACAATAATTAATGTTAATACTAAATAGGGTGTTACAAGTCTGCAACTGCCTGTTTGGCTAAGATGAATCTCAACATTACACCCAGTAGTAATGTTGATTAAGCAAAAACTACAGATTTATTTTCAGATAGAAAATGCATATGATTTCTGATAGCTTTGCATAGACCTTTTGTATAACAATTGGCCTGCTGGCAAATCTAACAAGTCTAAATCTATAAAACAATGCAGAGTAATGGAAATATTTATTGGCATTTACCTGGGCACCCTTGGACCACTATATGAGTGCAAGTGCAAATCAGCTTTGTAGCACTTATTATGCAATAATCAATAAAAATCTTCCCAACAAATGCATATCCATACTAACGATTAACAAGAAATGCTGTTTGTTTCATGAACTCAGGCAACGTTTGGCTTTATAAAGCATTGAAATAGTTAGAAGCAAAAGCAGGAAAAAAAAAACAAAAAACTATGATCCACTGTATATAGCATGCACAGCATTTAGCTATGCCTTAAGATCTACCATGATATTCCTCAATGTGTAACAACAGGAAAAAGGGAAAATGTTTTTCTGAAAGTCCCCTTACCCATACAAGACTCTGAGTTTTCTTTCTCACTTAATAAGTGGACAGGTATGTACACACCCAACGTGAAGATAGCTTTACGAAATGGTGCTCCCATGAAACTCTTCCAAAAGAAAACAGCTCAGTTAAGCCCCAGTGTGTCAGGCAGAGTGTTTTGAAATGTCTCTGCTTGAATCCCTACCTGCACAGCTGCGCTCACCTTTATCTCTCTTACAACATCTGGTGATTTCTGTGCAAAGCCTTCGGCATTGGTGGGCAGGTTTATGGGGAGGGTGTTCTGAAGTAACCACACAGAGGGATACCTGGCTGATTTATTTCAACCCATCCTCTGATTTTCCTTCAGCAAGTATAACTTTATGCTAGAATAACTTCATGCAAATAGAATTCATTCTTCATTGGGAGAGTTTATATGTCGAAGAAATGGAGGAAAAGGAGAGTTTGAATGGAGATCCCCTCCAGTTTTTAAAGAAAAATCTTGAATTAAAGGTTGTTCAGCAATGCACATGAAAAGAGGTCTTTTATATGCACATATATGTTCATATATACTAAAATCTCACTGAAAAAAGGTGAGAGAAAAATTGTAAATATACCAGTGAGTGTAACTATTCCATGAGGTTTATATTGTGTGGTATTGGTCAATGACATTTTTTCCAAGCATCATTTCCTTTCATCTTAAGGAATAATATAATTCTTGACAACAATCTTTCTCCTTATCCCTTATTCCTTTACCCCATCTTAGTCTATGGAACCAACCAGCTGGAATTAATGGGCAAACAAAAAGGAAACCACACTGCTGTGTGTCCCTGTGTAGATTCTAGTGACTCCATTCACATAATCCCCCTGGTAGATGCTGCCTCATTATGAATATAAATGCACTTGTCAAAGAATGAAAGTTGCACGTTAGTGGAATAATTTTCATTGGTATGCATTCGCCAAGATTATGATATTTGAGACCACAATAATCACCTTCAGTGCCTTCTTGTCCTCATAAAGTGAGAAAAGTGGGTAAAGAAAAAGACGTTTTGTTTCCTTAGACAGTTGAGCTCTTTCCTCAAACAGTTTGAAAGTTTGGGAATGTTTTGTGGCAATATTCAAGTACTCTGACATCATGCAGATAAGCCACATTTTACACTCAGACACACAACATCCACATGTTTTTTTTTATAGGACATGCCATATATCATACCCTTTCCAGAGAGATCCACACTGGGAACATCCCAGTTAAGAATTAAACGATATAGAATTGAACCCCAATTTTTTTCAGCCCATTTCTTATTGCTCAAAAGGTTAACTATTTAGAGGAACACAAATCAGGCTTGTGTAATAGCTTGTTCTTATTGCTTCTCTTTTAACAAAAGCATGTTCGGAAACAGGAAAAGGGGGAAAAAACTTTAATGAAGAAAATCTGTGCTGAGAAAAGACCAGAGAGCCAATGAAAAGCCTCGCTTAATTGACAAGCAGCTGCCTTAGCTTTGAAAGCATTTATTCAAGATTATTATTTTTTTTTTTTTGGCTCTCCGAGTAAGCTGGAGAGGAGCTCTACAGACTCATATTTTCTGTGGTAAATCAAGGTGCAGAGACATTAACCATGAGAACGATTTTAAATCATCCATTTCATGAATTAAATATGGGAAATAATACCCCGTTGTTGAAAAGGTTCCAAAAAAAGAAAACAGAGTCTACAGCTTCGTTTGAATTGAAAAGGAAGCTCTGGAATTGACCTTGTAATTTGCTTTTGTGAATCTGGAGTTTATGCTGCTCTCTCATTTGAGATATTAACCCCCCTTGCTTCCAAAGACAAGCCTTGAAGCTCTTAGAATTTAAATTCACGAAAGCAATGGAACCATCACAGTTTCTTAACGATTGTTGCTAAGACAAAAAAATAAAAAGCTGAATTGTTATAAAAATTATATATTTTTGTTCAACCACAAAGTTATCATTGTTTTTGTTAAACACTTGGGATTGAAGATACAGAAATTTTCTTATTTTAATCGCAATCACATATTCTTCTTAAGGACATATATTTCTCAATTTTTTCAGAAAGTTATTCATTAAAGCAAAATTTAATCATAATGTTTCAGAAATAGCAAGTGTGATTCTTTGGAAAATAATATTAAAATTCATTAGTTCTCACTTACAACTTTTTCCATAATATTGTCTAGCAGTATATTGTAAAAATGATAGATGACACTTCTTGGCTCTTAAAGGCATCAGCTAATAAATGCAGGAAAAATATTTTTTTATGTTGTGTTTGTATATTCATAGATATAGAAACTATATGATATAGATGACATGTGATAAATTGAAAAGAAAGCTCAATTTTTTACTTTTTGGTGCAATGAGTCACAATTAATTAATTGGTCAAATCATTTAAGTATAAAAAAACTAGGTTTGGTTGATTTAGACTTGGTTAGACATTAATATATAAGTGATCAAATTTCAAGGAAGACAAAATTTAAAAAAAACTAATTAATACTCTATTTATCTATTTGAAGAACACTAGAAAACCTCACCAGTGCTAGATCCAAGCCAATTATTCTGTATGTGGATCAATAGGTTAGTTTTCTTTAAATGCTGTTCTATAAGGCAACTTATGTACCCTAAAAAAAAAAAAAAAAGCAGAGCCTTATAAATATTTGCATAGCTGTTGACATGGAAAAATAAACTGTAGGAAGTGGCATGTATCACATGTGTTTTCTTAAACTTCAACGTTGTGTTCATTTAGAAATACATAAACATCTAGGAAGAAGAAGTAAAATAACAGAACCTAGAGATCTGCTTCTAAATTAAAACAGGAAGTAGCTGCTTGATAATAAATCCATGGCCTATAGCATTTTGTTTAATGTGATTGTAGCAATCTCTGTGGAAACAAAAGAGAGGTGCCTCTGAATCCGATAATTTAATCTGTTTTAGAAAGGGTACGAGGAGTATTCAGTTATTTAAGGAAACGCCTTTGTCCTCTCCCTCTGGGCCGCTGACATCATCATTTTATCAATTTAATTACCCCTAACTGCACTCAATAATGCCCCTTCCTCTCCTCAGTAAGCAACTGATGTATGCCATCTGTCCACCCATGGAATGACAGTTGTGTGATTATTTTACTGAGCTTAGCGCATTTTCTTAGTTAAAATGGGGCCATTTCTGGAATTCTGTACTTAACTTTCTCCCTGGCCAGAGAAATAGGTGGAAAGTGAGTAAGAACTGGACATGAATTTGAGCAGCCTCGGGGAGACGGTGAAAGACAGGGAAGCCTGTTGTGCTGCATCCATGGGGTCACAAAGAGTCAGACACGACTCAGTGACTGAACAATGAGCTGCAATACGCGTTTCGCTCAGCCGGGAGGAGCATCCCGATTTGGATGCTAAGTATGTTTTCACCTGTGGATCTCAGAATGCTCTTGAACAAGTCGTATCTATAATCTAACTCCTATGGGTACCCGTGTTTCAGCCTACTTGGTGCTTGTGTGTGCATGTATGTTTGAGTACATGTGAGTGGACTCAGGGAGTGGAGCACAATGGGAGAGTGACAGAGAGAGAGAAACTCAGCACGTCATAGGGAAAGAACAAGACACCAAGGGGAGGGAATGAGAGAGACAAAACCATAAGGCAAGGGCGTGGAGTGAGTAGATGACAAGGAAAGACGGACACCTGCCTTTGCACACACACACACACCCCTACACACACACACACACACACACATTCACACATCAACGACAACAAAAAACTCAGGGTTCATTTCTGGGTTAGAATTATGTGTGTACAATGACATACCTAAGGTATGGCTTCAGAAAATGTTAATCTTATAATTAGCTGTGGAATGCTAAGGATTAATCCCTCTCTAGGACTAGTGAGGCCATTCCTAAGTCAGATTAATGCAATGACTGCCGCTGCTGCTGCTGCTAAGCCACTTCAGTCGTGTCTGACTCTGTGCGGCCCCATAGACGGCAGCCCACCAGCCTCCTCCGTCCACAGGGTTCTCCAGGCAAGAACGCTGGAGTGGGTTGCCATTTCCTTCTCCAAATACAATGACAGGTGTTGGTTTTTTAAGACCTGAAGCACTATACCCCCTCAACGCAGAAGGGTGGATCCATCCTTCTCCATCTTGGCCACGCACTGGGGCCTGGGGCTTATAATGGAGACCTGCTCCGATTCTCCACTGGTAGCCCTTCTCTAGAGCGACGCACCCAGACAAAGCCGGTGTCCCCTTCCCTTCTGCCCTTTGCTGCAGGCACCCAGGACCCCAGCGTTCCCTGACACAAGGTCCAAGCCCACTTCCAGGCCCAGAGTCTCTGTCCTAAATCCATCCTCTCAAGGGCAGACCATGTCATGTCTGTGCTTCACAGGCCCATCTCCCAAGAGTGTCTTCACACCGCTGGGGTGGGGTGTGTCAAGGTGCAGAGGAGAGCGGCAGGTGGGAAGAGGGTGTAGGGAAGACCTCCAGATGCGGCAGGCTGACTCCCTGCCCTGTTCCTCTCATGTTCCTGGGAGGACTCCCAGGAGTCCCCACATGTGACTTGTGTACCAACCCTCTGGATCCTAACAAAGACTTCCCTGTCAAGGTGGGATGGTGGAGCACCTCTTACGCAGAGTGGGAGCCCTTAATGCAGACCTTAGAACATGTGGGCACGTGAAGGGTGGGCTTGTTTGGCTGACAAATGTGGGTGGCGGGTCTGATCTAGGGAGCTTAGCAAAATGCCACACCAAACATCACCCCAGATCAATGACTTCAGAATATTTTGGGGTAGGAGGCGTCCTCTTGGCAGCTTAGTGGAGAAAGGCTGATTTAAAAAGCTGGCTAAGTCATTCCTTGCAACTACCCACACGTTGAGGAGGGAAAAAAAAATCATAACTCATACCTATTTTAGTCCCCTGACATTAGAACCTGAAGAACAGATTAATAAACTTACATTTTTTATGAGATATCCACTGACCAATGTAAACCAGATATTTTTCACACTGTGGCAAATTTGAACCTATTAAGGAAAGGGAAATAGCATTAATATTGAACATGGCTTGCTTAATTTAATTTCACAATAGAAGACAGCACTTTAAAACAAAAGACACCCACACTGAACCAGCCTTCCCATTGTTCTGTAAAAGCCACCACTCCATTTGGGGGGGAAAAAAAACAGTTCACACTATTTCTCAGCAAGTGAGACTCCTAAGGAGAAAAAAAAAGGATCATCATCTCAATGACTAATTAATTTTCAAACATATTGTTATGCAGACAACTGCTCCACTCTAATGCTATGCTCAGCCTCAGATTGGGAAATTTCCTGGCAATAGAAAAGCTAGCAATTGCAGTAAAGGGGAAAAAATGTAAAATATTCAGTTTAAGAAGTAATATCTTTAACACAATGCTCATAGGTGTCTACGTCAATGAAAAGGATGAAGTTACTTTTTAGCACTTTCAAAACACCGGTACAGGAAAATGAGTATTTTTGGTGACTAACTTATGAATCGCAACCATATTATTTTTCTTGGAATCGTGTCTTCCCTAATTGAGTTATTTGCATTTGGAAGTCACTTTGAATCATCATATGCTCTGTGATCATTTGTGAAGTAGATAACAAACAATCCATTTGGAACGTATTCAGTCATCCCAATTAGGAAAAGCCAGGAACTTCCTCAGAAAACAAGAGGCCAGGTGACTTTGTTGAAAAGCTTCTCTTGCTCTGTCCTGTGGAAAATAAACTTGATGATCTAATCATACTTCTTCCTTTCAAATATCAATTATGTCAACATGAATAATTATTTTTCTCGAATAATGATCTCTGGAGTTAATATTCATGTTAAGTTTTAATCTGTGTTGGCAAAATGATGGGTTTCAGTGCCTCCTGTCCTGGAGACGCTGTAAGATGGATTTCGTGAAAGTCTTGGTTCATCACTGCTTACATCAAGCAGATTATCCCCCAGATGTAGACATGAGGAATCCCCGTGATGTCATTCACAGTGAATTTTGGTCATATACGAGTCTTGAATTTCCCCTGTGTGTGTGTGTGTATGTGTGTGTGTGCAGTTAGTCGCTCTGTCATGTCCAATTTTTTTTGATCCCATTGACTGTAGCCTGCCAGTCTCCTCTGTCCAGGGAATTCTCCAGGCAAGAATACTGGAGTGGGTTGCCATTTCCTTCTCCAGGGAATTTTCCTGACCCACGGATAGAAATCAGGGGTCGAACCCAGGTCTCCTGCATTGCAGGGAGATATTTTACCATCAGAGCTACCTGGGAAGCCCTGAATTTCCCATAATTGATTGATATTTCACTTGCTTGATTTTTCTATGACAATGCTGCACTTGGAACTTTTATTTCCTAATCCTTTGGACAGGCACATAGTCCTGCCTTTATTTAAAGTTGGTGCTCAATTCACTGATTTTTGTCATTAAAATTGTTGGTTCTTTAGCTCCTAATTATGGGCTTCCCTAGTGGCTCAGTGGTGAAGAATTCACCTGCAGAAGACACAAGAGACTCAGATTTTACCCCTGGGTCAGGGAGATCTCCTGGAGAAGGAAATGGCAACCCACTCCAGTATTTTTGCCTGGAGAGTCTCATGGACAAAGGATCCTGGCGGGCTACAGTCCATGGGGCCACAAAGAGTTGGACACGACTGGAGGGACTGAGCAGACAGCTCCCAATTATGCCGATTAAATGTTACAGACATTACAATTGTCTGCAGAGCCTCTTTCACTGTTCAACCTCTTTTTAAATTTTCTTTTTCCTCTTGTTCAGTTATTTCTCCCTTCCTCCTTTCCTTCTTTCTTTCCTGTCGACCTTTCATTTTCATTCATCCTAGTTGATTTATGATATGTTTCCTTTCCCTACTGAAACTCCTAGCAAAGGACAGCTTTTCTATATTGTTCACAAGTGTATCATCACCATCTATAATTGTGCTTGGTATATAAAAATAAAAATTTTAAAAAGCTGTATGTACAAATGATTGAAAGAAAATTGATAGATAATCTTTCTGCATACAATGATATGCTACATGCAGATCATAAAGACTAATGTTACATATGACAATAAATGTAAAAACATAAAATATACATTTTTTTAACTAGGTAAATCTATTTGGGGCAAGCAAAAAGTAATCTGAAAATATCACAGAAATATATAAGCATAGGGACATTCCTCAAATATTATTTATAATGCTGAGTTTGTAGAAAATATTGGTAAACAATTGTTAATTGTTAAACTACATCAGGATATCAACTTTGTTAAAGAATGTTTTTGCATTCAGTTCAGTTCAGTTCAGTCCAGTCGCTCAGTCGTGTCCGACTCTTTGCGACCCCATGAACCGCAGCATGCCAGGCCTCCCTGTTCATCACCATCTCCCGAAGTTCACTCAGACTCATGTCCATCGAGTCAGTGATGCCATCCAGCCATCTCATCCTCTGTCGTCCCCTTCTCCTCCTGCCCCCAATCCCTCCCAGCATCAGAGTCTTTTCCAATAAGTCAGCTCTTTGCATGAGGTGGCCAAAGTACTGGAGTTTCAGCCTCAGCATCATTCCTTCCAAAGAAATCCCAGGGCTGATCTCCTTCAGAATGGACTGGTTGGATCTCCTTGCAGTCCAAGGGACTCTCAAGAGTCTTCTCCAACACCATACTTCAAAAGCATCAATTCTTCAGCACTCAGCCTTCTTCACAGTCCAACTCTCACATCCATACATGACCACAGGAAAAACCATAGCCTTGACTAGACGGACTTTAGTCGGCAAAGTAATGTCTCTGCTGTGATGGGACCAGATGCCATGATCTTCGTTTTCTGAATGTTGAGCTTTAAGCCAACTTTTTCGCTCTCCTCTTTCACTTTCATCAAGAGGCTTTTGAAATTATACTTATAGAGGAGTTAAAATAATGTAGAAATGGGCCTGCTTTTCTGGTTATGTGAAGAAAACAGAGCATATGCATTTATTTACTGAATGACAGCAAATATTAGCAAAATTTTGCAGAGAAAAAGAGGTTTGATAGCCTTAAAGAAAAAGTAGATGGAAGATTTTTGTGTGTATGTGTTTTTGTCATTTTTTAAGAGACCACAGAATTTTTGAGTAATTTTTTCATGTATTATATATATATATACACACACTAATTTTATATATATATATACACTAATTATATATATATACATTAATTTTATATATATATATAGTGTATATATATATATATACACTAATTTTCAAGTCTAAAAATTAAGTGAAAAAAATTATTTCAAAAATGGAATGGAATCAATGACCATTCTAGTGATGTGTGTGTGTGCTCAAGTCATGTCCAATTCATGGACTGTAGACCGCCAGACTCCTCTGTCTGTGGGATTCTCCAGGCAAGAATGCTGGAGTGGGTTGCCATTTCCTATTCCAAGAGATCTTCCCGACCCAGAGATCGGATCCCCGTCTCCTGCATCTCTTACATTGGCAGGCGGATTCTTTACCACTGGGCTACCTGGGAATACAGTAAAAGAATAGTTCAAATTCAAGGTGAAGTTGGATCTTCTGTGCATTGGAGGAAAGTAAAATGAAGATCACTAAATTTGAACACAGCCTCTTAGTCACTTTGGATTGAAAAGTGAAAGGAAAGTCATATCTATAAAGCTAAAATCCTAAAAATTTAGACCAGCAGTCTCCATACTGTAAGTATTTTGCTTGTTTAGTTATATTTTCTTTTAAAGTACAAATAGCAATTCAGTTTTTCAGAAAAGAATTTGGAGGCCTTAAAAGATTGTGTTTGCAATGTTTCCAAATTTAGAAAAGTTATGACCAACCTAGATAGTATTTTCAAAAGTAGAGACATTACTTTGCCGACTAAGGTCCGTCTAGTCAAGGCTATGGTTTTTCCTGTGGTCATGTATGGATGTGAGAGTTGGACTGTGAAGAAGGCTGAGCGCTGTAGAATTGATGCTTTTGAACTGCGGTGTTGGAGAAGACTCTTGAGAGTCCCTTGGACTGCAAGGATATCCAACCAGTCCATTCTGAAGGAGATCAGCCCTGGGATTTCTTTGGAAGGAATGATGCTGAGGCTGAGACTCCAGTACTTTGGCCACCTCATGCGAAGAGCTGACTCATTGGAAAAGACTCTGATGCTGGGAGGGATTGGGGGCAGGAGGAGAAGGGGACGACCGAGGATGAGATGGCTGGATGGCATCACTGACTCGATGGATGTGAGTCTGAGGGAACTTCGAGAGATGGTAATGAACAGGGAGCGTGCTGCAATTCATGGGGTCGCAAAGAGTCGGACACGACTGAGCGACTGAACTGAAAGCAGAAAATTAATTCTACATGTTAATGAAACCAAAGTCTAGGTTCTTGATCATTATTGTCTAATAGCCTTTGTCTTAATCCACATGTAACAGGGGAAAGGATTGGGTCACGTTTGTGTGAACAGAGGAGCAATGTCAACACTCTGTTCCAATGTCTCAGAGGTTAGTGGGAGAGGCTGCTTTTACTAAAGCAGGACTTGAAAACTCACCTGCCATGACTTGGCACCAAGATCAGAGGGACTTCTCACTCCTCCAGAACAGGCAATGAACTTATTATTCACACACTGTTTCTCATCAAATCCTGATAAGAATATAAGCTTTCATGTTCCTGTTGAAAGTAACCACAAAGAATCCATCTCCAACTACTTCTAGTTTGTTTTAACAATGACTTGGCTTTATCTGTGCCCTAAGTTCCCCTAAATCATTGTGGTTTTGCTGTAGCCCATCGACAAAAATATATCGAGAAGAAAAATGGCAAGAGATGAGATTGGGCAAAAAAAAGATCTGAGGTTCATTCATAAAGAACTATAAATGCCCTTTCAAAGTAGTTGGCCTTAATCATGGAGAAATCAAGAAAAACCAGTGACTCACAGGCAGTGGGAGGTGAGAGAGGCAATGCCCATGTTTCATGAGACCTTCTGTGGCCACATTAAGAAACACAGGGTGGGTAGGAGGGGTCCAAAGGGAGAAGCCAAGGAGGAAGAAACACCTCAGTGTTCTAGCAACAGAATAAACTGTGACAAGCTGCTCACGCGCTGTGTGTCACAGAATCCCTCTGCTTGAATCATCAATTTCATGACTTTCTCAGGGACCGTACCTGCTTTCTTTTAAAGCCATCCTCATTTTTCTCTCGTGTATATATATAAGACCAGAAGAAAGTCACTAGATAAATAACTAAATAAATTCTAAAGTTCTAGAATTTTGAACAAGTTCCCTGGTACTCCAGCGGTTTAGACTGTGTTCTCAGTGCAGGGCCCTGGGTTCAGTCCCAGGCCAGGGAACTAAGATCCTGCACGCTGCTCAGTATGGCCTAAAGCATTAAAAAAAATAATAATAAAATTCTAGAATTGTATACTTTTTAGAATGTTTCTTTATTAAGCAAAGAGGATGAAGGTATCTTAAGATATGCCGAAGGCTGGTTGCATTAGATACTAAGTTAATATCAAATACATGATGGAATGTAGATGCATGTCTGTCTATTATCTATTTATATTTCCACTAGAGATTTTCAGATTTATCACAGATTGAATCACTGTGGTTTACTTTTCAAATACACATAAAGAATCTCAATTACCTGTGAAATTAAAGTTCTCACCTTAGCACTTAAAAACCATTTTATGCCACTGCCCCATAAAACAAAACCCTCTATGAAAGCATACCAACCTCCCTGAGTTTACTAAAAAAGCCGCACTCATTCACTTTTCCCTTTTCCTATGTCTCCAAATCTACACCTTTCAGTCTAATCCCTAACTTCTAAAGCACTCTGAGTTCCAGTATTTAATTTAACGTTTCTGGCACCTCACATTCTGGCTCGCACGGAGGACTGCACCCTGTATTCGGCACATGCTGGAGTCATGGGAAGCTATCACAAAGCACTTGTATTGTGTTTCTTGTTGTGCTTTGAAAGTTTGCAGTGTGGAAATTTCTGTCCCTGTGTGGGAACTCAGGTTGATGGCTTTCCAACCCTCGCTTGGCAGAAGTTCCTTTGATCGCTGTAAGAAACGTTGACAAATACCTGAGGCTTTCCTGGTGACTCTGTGGTAAAGAATCTGCCTTTCAACGCAGGAGACGTGGGTTCAATCCCTGATCTGGAAAGATCCCCCATGCCGTGCAGCAACTAAGCTCAAATTCCACTACTGAGCCTGTGCTCCAGAGCCCATGCGCTCTGCAACAAGAGAAGCCACGGCAATGAGAGGCCTGGGCCCTGCAACTGGAGAGGAGCCCCCACTCCCTGCAACTAGAGAAAAGTCCCCTGCGCTCTTCACCGCAACAAAGACACAGAACCAAAAATAAGTCATAAATAAAGTTATATGGAAAAGTCTCAAATGGGTTCTTAGAATGTTCACTCCCATGAGCCAGTCATTTTTCTTTTTTTTAGTTTCTTTCCCTGTAGAAGATATTGCATTTCTCCCACTCCAGCTTTCTCTAGGCTGGCTCCCTGAAGCCTGGGGTAGAGCAAATGACTGATGTGTGAAGAGTTGGGCAGCTCTATGCAAGATGGGTGGGAAGAAAGAATGAAGCATGATAAAATATCGAAAGGACAACCCACTCCCTAGAATTCTGTTGCAAAAGTCTAGCTATAAGTAAAGGTCGACGCCAGTAGCAGGGAGACAGCAGGAGACAGAATGTTAAAGCTGAAAGATACTCAGTGGAGCAAGGATTCCAACTCCTCACATTGTTCCTATCAGGTTATGATGTGGCCTGTCTATGGAACAGAGTAGTTAGTGTCAGGGTGGGGCTGCGCCCAGTTACGCAGATTCCCAGACATGCATTCCTTCCCCTTGGTTTTAATTAAAATGTGTCCAATTTGAACTTCTCTGGTGGCTCAGTGGTAAGGAAGCCCTGGGTTGGGAAGATCCTCTGGAGGAGGGCGTGGCAACTCACTCCAGTATTCTTGCCTGGAGAGGAGGAGCCTGGTGGGCTACAGTCCATGGGGTCACAAAGAATCGGACATGACTGAGCAACTAACACACACACACACACACACACACACACACAAGTGGCTTCCCGGGTGGCTCAGTCAGTTGAGAATCTGCCTGCAATGCCTTAGACTGCCTACAATACAGGAGACCTGGGTTCCATCCCTGGGTTGCAACATTCCCTGGAGAAGAAAACACTAACCTGCTCCGACATTCTTGCCTGGAAAATCTCATGGACAGAGGAGCCTAGCAGACTGTTGTCCAAAGGGTCACAAAGAGTCGGACAAGGTTGAGAGACTAAAGCACCATCATTTGAAACAGCTCAGATCCAGTTTTCCTTCTAACATATTACTCTCCCGAGCATGATCGAAACATGCTGATGCACAGTTATCAAGCAAGAAATGCTAGAGGCCCGTTTATATGACAAAATGTGGTAATATAACATAGGCATGTTTGTTTACCTATGGCAAACGGAAGGCATTTAGCTTCCCGTTCAGCTTCCTTTTTATTTAAGTGTCTATGGGTTAACTAAAACAATATATTGTCATCATGAAAAAAAGAAAGTAAACCACAGTACCTGGATATAACCCTGGGAGGTAGTTCTGTTTTTTTTTCCTTTTTTTTCAATTTTCCCAGCAGTTTGTTTCCACCCTTTGTGAAATTTTGGCAGTTGGAATACAAAGTTCTGAGGAAGAAGGATGAGTGGGTACTTTGCTTTGAGCAGTGCTTTTGAAATGGGTATTTAAGGTCTTTGATAAGTTATTTACAGGAATAGATTGGATAAAATAGCAACATACAACCCAGAAGTGGCAGCCACAGCGACTTCCTTTCTCAATCTCAGTGGTGGGGAAACACTTAGGATAATTGCTAGACAAGTGCTGAGCTCGGTGGGAGGCGAAAGATTGACTTCCACTCTACCCCACTCTCTGTATTTTATATTTTGGTAATTATACCACATTTTTAATATTTCTTTGGAGTGCACATTTTTTTCTTGAAATAGTGCTTTTTAAGATTCTTAACACTTAAAAAAGTTATAAATTCAGTGTATGTTGAGTCAGAATCTGAATGTAACAAACTTACTTACTCAACAAATAAGCTTAATGCACTTGAATGCTTTTTATGTAAAAATGAATTCATTGCATTGAGTAATTATATATTAGATATTTGTTGAATAAATAAAGATTTACACATAATGCACCAAATAATTAAAAGAGATCTCTTGATTTTACAAGTAAAAACATTTGTTCTTAGAAAAATATGGTTATACTTATAAAGGAAAAAATCCATTTAAAATCCTATGCTTTTTCACTTCAACTACGGTTTAGTTTGCTTGATAGCATTACACACTTTTTCCACCGTTCAAGGACAATATAAGAACTGATTTGAATCTCACGTTTATATTCTGACACTGTTAATAATATCAAAATCACATCAGTGTGAGGTAACATGGGATTTTTCTAAGTTGTAGTTTAGAAGGCAAGGTTCTAATACCAAATACTTTGGTTCTAATACCAAAGCTATGGCAGTTGTAAGTTGTGGAACTGTTGGAACTGGAAGCAATTCAACATCTGGAATTGGAACAGAAAGTTGGAACGGTTTGCCAATGGTGTTTCATTCAAAATGTTTGAATGTAGAGACAAGGACACACATTATCATACGTATTATTTTAGTCCAGCTGGGATCAGAGGCTCACAATGTACAACTCCTTTGGCAGAAGTGCATTTAGTTCATAAATTCCTTCTACATTCACTCATATCATGGATAACAGTGCACCTCCCACTGTGGGACATGCTACAGCTCTCTCATTTGCAGCAGCCTGGAACAATCACGCATCCTTTCTCCAAGACCCCTAACTGGAAAGGCTGTAGCATTTTTACCAAATATGTTAGAGAGACAGCTCTTAGAAGACCCTGTACCCATTGAGAGCAACTGAGAAAGCTGGATATAAAGCAAACAAACAAAATAAAATGGAAAAGATTAGCCAGCTACTGATGAAATTAGGCGGGCTTACCACATCCTGTGCAAGTGGAAAAGAATACTCCTGCCAATGCAGGAGATGCAAGAGATACAGGTTTGATCCCTGGGTAGGGAAGATTCTCTGCAGAGGAAATGGCAACCCACTTCAGTACTCTTGCCTGGGAAATTCCATGGATAGAGAAGCCTGGCAGGGAATGGTCTTCAATATTTTTGCCTGGAAAATTCCAGCAACAGGGAGCCTAATGGGCTACAGTCCATGGGATCGTAAAGAGTCAGACATGACTGAGGACAAGCACAGTTAAATCAAGGATAGGATCTTGACGGGGGAGGGTATGGTTTCAAAGAAGTCGGACCTTCTTTAAACTGATTTCTCCTAAAGGACATATATAATTTTTTGGCAAAAAAATGAGAAACGTAGATGAGAAACCTTCAGGCAGAGAAGAGAAACCTTCAGGCAAAGGGTCGTGTTCAAGTTCAAAGAACACAACTGAGCTTTTGATAATCTAAGATTGATGGAGCAACAAAAATTGTAGCATGGGGGGATCAAGACAGCTAGGAATTAAGAGGCTGATATCTGGTGAGTAATGGTGGATTAGTTGGTGATCAAGTCTGACTCTTGAGACCATATGGACTACAGATCTCCAGGCTCCTCTGTCCACAGGATTTTCCAAGAAAGAATGCTGGAATGAGTTGCCACTTCATTCTCCAGGGGATCTTCCTGACCCAGGGATCAAACCCGGATCTCCTGCACTACAGGCAGATTCTTTACCAGCTGAGCTAGCAAGGAAGCCCCAGGTCGGTAAGGAAGTATACAAAAGCAAGTTTTAGACTCTGCAGCTTCCTACACAAGGTGCTCATTAAATTGTTAAGCTCAGTTGGGCAAGAAGCTAAGTGTTTTTGTTTTGTTTTGTTGGCCACACTGCCATAGCATGTGGGATCTTAGGTCCCCAGCCGGGGACGGAACCCTGTCTCCTGAAGTGGAAGTGCAAAGTCTTAACCACTGGACCACCAAGGAATTCCCAGAGCCAAAAAAGGAGACGAAAACACAAATTAAAATGACCCAGCGGTCGGTAAAACAGATTCCCAGTAGCAACTAAAGGCAGCAGAGGTGACCTGGTTCAGCACTTCTGCTGTTAGTCATGTCCAGCAGAAGGGTGAACATATGTATAGATGGGTAGAGATGCTAGCATCAGAAGTTACAATTACTGATGCTCACGCCAGCAACATTCATAACCACTAAACCTGACAACTGCAAATGTCTATGAGTCAGGCGACTTAAGTCACTGAGCATCCATGCACGCAAGTGTCCACAATCTAAGAAAAATGGATAAATAAGCATGTGATATATATTTACAGTGATAATGACTACAGTGAATGAGCAATGAAATGAAGGCATCTCAGAGGATGACTTAAAAAAAAAAATTACACTATATGTTCAAAACTAACATAATTTAGAGTGTTAGATGTAAATATAATGATAATTTCTGGAGCCAAAATTGCAGGTGGGAAAGGATAAGACAGGATCTGATGATCATCTTCTCTTCCTTGGCCTGGGTGATAATTATAGGAAGATATTTTGTTGACTTTTACAGACATTACTTTGCCAACAAAGGTCCGTCTAGTCAAGGCTGTGGTTTTCCCAGTGGTCATGTATGGATGTGAGAGTTGGACTGTGAAGAAAGCCGAGCACCGAAGAACTGATGCTTTTGAACTGTGGTGTTGGAGAAGACTCTTGAGAGTCCCTTGGACTGCAAGGAGATCCAACCAGTCCATTCTGAAGGAGATCAGTCCTGGGTGTTCTTTGGAAGGAATGATGCTAAAGCTGAAACTCCAGTACTTTGGCCACCTCATGCGAAGAGTTGACTCATTAGAAAAGACTCTGATGCTGGGAGGGATTGGGGGCAGGAGGAGAAGTGGATAACAGAGGATGAGATGGCTGGATGGCATCACCGACTTGATGGACGTGAGTTTGAGTGAACTCTGGGAGATGGTGATGGACAGGGAGGCCTGGCGTGCTGCGATTCATGGGGTCGCAAAGAGTCAGACACGACTAAGCGACTGAACTGAACACTTACCATTTGTAAACTTTACTGTTTTTAGGTTTTACTTCAGTAAAACTTTTATTAAAAACATATTGGTGAAAATTTCTCTTGAACGATAGAGACAGATGATACAGAACAGTCATTCCTAGTATATATCACTGAGGTGCGTATGCTGGCTTTCAACTTCTCATCTCTTATTGTTCAGGTTTTAACCCAGGCTGCCTGTGATCGCCCCTTTAGAGTTGGCAAAATACAGGAGATATTCGGTGAACCCACTTGGCTTGCAGTGTAACCTAGGAGAAGCAGATTGCAGGGATGAAGACAAATGCTGACATGTTAGGTGCACTCCAGAGCAGCATAATAAACACAACACCAGAGAGGGGATGGCGAAACTGCTGCACTGGGAACAGCATTGATGTGGAAATGGAGCTGGAGATAAAAACAACATTTATTAAAGGAGAGTCTCTGCACATAGAGACTGAAATACCCCGATAGCTAAAAGGAGTAAGCGAGCAGTATCCCTGGTGGCTCGGTCAGTAAAGGAACTGCCCGCCGTGCAGGAGACCGGGCTTCAGTCCCTGGTGGGAAGATCCCTTGGTGAAGGGAATGGCAGCCCACTCCAGTATTCTTGCCTGGAGAAGCCCATGGACAGAGGAGCCTGGTGGGCTCCAGTCCAGGGGTTTGCAAACAGTCAGAAATAAGTGAGCAACCAACACACACCGCAGAGCAGCAGCGTCACTGAGACACTGAAAATCCAGAAACCAGAGGACCTTGAGATTAGGACAGAAGTTTGCAATGACCAATGCTGTTTATACCATGTGTTCAGGTAGAAATGCAAACATCTCTTTGGATATCAATATTAATGAGAGAATTACCAAGTGATTGATGTTAGAATATAACCAAATGACCACCACTAAACCAGATATTTCACCAACATTCTTGCCATCATATAGGACCCTAACATCTGGATGAAGTTACAGGGAGAAAAAGAAGGAATAAGAAACCCTGATATAGAAAATCTGAGACTGATTGAACTTCATTTGATTGATTAGGATGATGTTTTCTGCTCATTAGTGGAATGGAGCTGCCAACAGAGAAATAATCTTGAGATAAAAAACAACAGAGGTGTTACCTGGTGGCTCAGTGGTAAAGACTCTGCCTTCCAAATTAGGAGATGCACCTTTGATCCCTGGGTCGGGAAGATCCCCTGGAGAAGGCAACGGCAACTCACTCCAGTATTCTTCCCTGGAGAATCCCATGGACAGAGGGGCCTGGTGGGCTACAGTCCACGGGGTCACAAAAGAGCTGAGCGTGACTCAGTGACTAACAACAACAGATCAATGTCTTATACTCTGAATCTTATAGAATTTCTTATGAAGGAAGAATATGTTCCAGAATGGTAGACAAGTCTAGGTGTGTGAAAAGCAAGGAGTAGAATATGTGGACTTAGGAATTAAAAAAAGAGGCTAAAGATGTTTGTGGTGACAATTATGAAAAGATTATTTCAAGATTCAGGTATGCAAAGCAAATCTCCTCCCTAATGTTCTTCCCAGGGCACACACTGGCTAAAGTTAAATAAACAACAACAACAACAAAACAGTGTTCACCAAGCTGAGAAAGATCAATAAGTAAAGATGTATCTCAGAGATTTTATGTTTAGCCTAATTGGGAAGAAAATATATAGATAGATATCACCATAATGCATAGTAGTAGGTTAAGTGATACATGAGTTATACCACACAGACATTGAAAGCAATCAGCAAGTCATGGAGGGCTTCAAAAATTAGGGAAATTTCCTGTAAACTCAGCTTTGTATTTCTACTTGATGAATATATAACATTTTAATGAAAAGACTGAAAGTTGCTTTCACATGTACAATACGTTACAGATGCAGACAAATAGTTACGGATGCAGCATAGCGTGGTCAGAAAGCCACAGCTCATATCTGGGAACAGAGATTTCAGAAAGGATAAAATTATAACATAACATATACAAATTATGACATAATATGAAAATCTTAATTGCCATCTTGGAGTAATTTATCTACATGCTATTGGTAACAAGAAGCCAGCTAAAGCTCAGCCAGGCAGTCAATAGGTATTTATTGAGGAGCTACTATGTACACTCAGAAGGAAAAGTGGCAAGATCATTTTTTGAAATTAATTTAGCAACTGCATTTGTGAATTCAAGAAGGACTAGACTAAAGATATTGTGACATTCTGGCAAAGTGATAGAGTCTAGAATTTAGCGAGGATGATTGTCATGGGGAAAAAGTGAAAGATAGAAAAGATCTTACAAAGAGAAAATGAGTCCTGGTGGTTGTTTGATGAGAGAAATAGAGATGAAACCATAAATATTGAACAGTGATGACCAAGATAACTAAGACATTATCAACAGAAACTGAGAACCCATGGAAGGAAGTAGATGGTTAGCAGAGAATTCAATATTGCTTTGAGCAATGTGAGCATGGGTCTCTAAAGAAGAACTAAAATATGGAAGAATAACATTAATATGGATCATCTAGCAATAAGTAGAGGGGAAACCATGCTAATATAGAAAGATAAAACGCTGTAGAAATAAACCTGTAGAATGTTTTTATTGAGGGGGCTTCAGGTCTGAGTACAAACTGGACAAGTAGACGGGAGACCAGCTAGGGTCCTGAATATTGCACGAGGGCCGCAGCAGCACAAAAGCAGGTGCTGCTCTTATGAGTTCTCAGTGTCAAGGAGAATTGAACCTTGGAAAAAAACTTTGAATTTAATGCATTTGGTTTTATTTATTTTCTTCTAACACGTGAAAAGCATTAAAAGAAAATTGTGTGGGGAAGAAATAGTGATTTTGCACATTTTTGGTGCATATTTTCTCTTGTGATCTGATTAAAAGGAAGAGGCAGAAAACTGCTGTTTTTTTCTGAATTAACAGAAATTTTGCTGTGGGAAAGCTTAAAAACTCTTTCATATGTAATAGTTATTTTTTATAAAAGAAAGGAATCGATTTGCTCTTAAGTAGTGTTCATTGTTTTACACTATAAGACACATGTATACAGCAAGAGAACAATTTTTGTATACTTTATATAAGTACTTTAAATTTTAAAATGAGCAGTGCTGGCCGAACTCACCTAAAGCTTAAAAACTCTTTCATATGTAATAGTTATTTTTTATAAAAGAAAGGAATCGATTTGCTCTTAAGTAGTGTTCATTGTTTTACACTATAAGACACATGTATACAGCAAGAGAACAATTTTTGTATACTTTATATAAGTACTTTAAATTTTAAAATGAGCAGTGCTGGCTGAACTCACCTAAAAGGCTATAAATTCAATTGTGCTTTGTTTCTTTGCAAGTTTCATTATGGGTGAAGTTAAACTGTTCTTTGTACAAATAACAATCTTGATTATTCCCTTTGGGGAGGTCAGCCAGAAGAGAAAGATGCAAAGCAGCAAAGGAATTTTGATAATGTACAACTTCATCAAGAAAGAGGCAGTGCCCTAGATTTCATAGGAATGTAGTACAAAACCATGATCATCAAAGAATTATTGTCAGTTGAAATACCTTACAGGAGGAGGATAACATTCAAAAGCAAATCCATGGAATTTTATTAAATGAGAAATAAAATTTTTCACAGCATGAAGGGACTGATGGATGGATTCTTAAAATGGAGCTGGGAACACTGGTTCTCCTTAAGGAAAAAGTAAGGGTAAGTTACATTGCTAATCTCACACATTGTGAATTTCAGCTAAATGATATCTATTTTATATCTTTCTATCCATCTGAGATTTACTTTTCAAATTTCAGGTTAAAATGTGTAAGCATTATACAAAACCCATAGGACATAAATGAAAATGTTAAACTAGAAATAATTATTAATTTAAGAAAAACTGTGCCACAAAACACAGCATAAACTTAGGTTAAGAGAAATACCTGTTCAGAAAAAGTATTCACAACACAAATAACAAATAGTTTGCACATCAGTCAGTTCAGTTCAGTTGCTCAGTCGTGTCCGACTCTTTGCGGCCCCATGAATCGCAGCACGCCAGGTCTCCCTGTCCATCACCAACTACATAGCATATATAAAAAAACAGAATCATTGAGAAAAAAAGTGGATAAAAACAAATAGAATATAGACAAAATATATGAACACTTAATTCACAAAAAAGTCATGAAAATGGCTTCTAAATATCTGAAAATGTATTAAACAAAGTTAGCATAGGTCTCATTCAGATTGGCAAAAATTTATATCATCATGCTGTAAGATGTTATTGAGAATGTAAGAATTTTGATGTTCTCATCTGCAACAGAAATGAATATTATTTGCCAGTGATTCTTGGAAAAAACAGTGAGTAATATCTGTTTATTTTTTAATGCATATACATGGTGATCTGGCAATCTTATTTTAAAAAATCTATCCCACAAAGATATTCATATGCGTGCAAAGTTATTTGTTTGAGAATCTTTTATGATGGTATCCTAAAAAAGAATGGAATAATAGAATAATACAAACACCAAGAATTTAGAGGAGCATATAGTTCCAATTAATAAGATCAAAGGTACACTTCTAAACAACAATAGCAAAAAATTGTGAAACAGTTTAGAATCATGTTGAGTATTAAGGAGAATAGTACTAGGGGAGAGAGTGGGTGTTATTAGAGGAGGTTGGGATTTTAGACCACGTGGCCAGGAACAACCTGCTTTAGAAGTGATCAGGTCAAGTGACTGGAAGTGTTGTATGGATAAATAAAAGAAAGGGCATCGGGAGCATATAAGGGAAGAAATTAGATTTAGCTAAGACAGTAGTGAGATACTGGGGCAAATACTAGCAGTAGTTGATTTGCAAGCCATGTGGACGTTGGAGGGACTGACCACTCAGATGAGGGAAGGGCAAGTTCAAAGGCCCTGCCCAGTTTAGGGGGAGCAAGGGGTCAGTGTGGCCCGACTGTGAGAACAAGGGGTGGAGCTGTTAGGAGAGCCACAGGGAAGGGAACTGGACCAGACTGAGCTGGTCTTGTAGACAACAGGGACAATCTCCTGAGGCACACGCGAAGCTGATGGAGAACGTCTAAGCTGTTGCTTAGTCGCTCAGTTGTGTCTGATTCTTTTGTGACCCCATGGACTGTAGCCCGCCAGGCTCCTCTGTCCATTGGGTTCCCCAGGCAAGAGTACTGGAAGGGACCCCCATTTCCTTCTCCCGGGGATCTTCCCGACCCAGGGATTGAACCCACGTCTCTGGCACTGGCAGGCAGATTCTTAGCTGCTGAGTTGACTTTTATTCCTGTGTTGAAATAAAGCTTTAGGGAAGCAAGAGCCTCCTGTACTAATCAAGGTAAGAAATGAAAGTGACAGGGTTAGGGTGAGAGAAGTGATCAGATTCTGGACATCACCAGGGAGGCCAAGCCAAGAGAGTATTTTGATGGCTGGGCGGTGGAAGTGAAATCAAGAAGTCAGCTAGCAGTTGACATACGAAAACAAAGGAATCACCATTTACTGAGAGAGAAGGGTTTAAGGACAGAGCAAGGCATGGTTTACAGACCACGTTTTTCCTGTCAAAGCAGTGTAAGTGCAAGCTGCTCAGCTGAGTCCGACTCTTTGAGACCCCACGGCCTATAAATGTCCATGGAATTCTCCAGGCCAGAATATTGGAGTGGGTAGCCTTTCCCTTCTCCAGGGGATCTTCCCAACCCAGGATCGAACTGGTGTCTCCTGCATTGTAGGCGGGTTTTTTACCAACTGATCTATCAGGGAATCCCACCAGAGCAGTGAGCGATGAATAAAGTATAGGTCCCATTCTCTCTAAATCATGCAGTTTTCTCCTGATTATTTTTGCTGGAGTGCCTTATATATATGTAAATATCCCCCCCACCATGGTAATGCAGTATGCACTTGGTCTATATGCAGCCAAAATTTTGGTCTGCATCCAAGCAAAGAATGTTTGTAATTCTCAAACAGGCATAGATACTTGAGTGGTGTCCTTGAGTGAAGGGTTACAGAGGAAAATCAGGAGCTTAGCTTTGACATAGGAAATTTGAGCTATCGGTTAGATATACATGTCGAACTGTCCACTAGGCCCTGGGATTCACTCCCATGGAGAGGAGAGGTTAACAATATAAATTATATAAATGTACAGCTTCTCAGAATAAAGTCTTGGGATGGTATGAGATTACCATGAGACTGAAATATGATCATGGTTAATCTCTGTGATGCTCACATTTTAGAATTTAGGAAATGAGGAAAGAACAAAGGATATTGAGAAAGAAGGGTCACTGGGCATATAAAACATAAGCTCGCATGAAGAAATTCTGCAAGAGAACATGGGCTCTCATTTAAGTGGTATTTAAAAGTGTTAATCCTGAAATAAATCAAGTGAGCTGTGAATGGATTTTTACCTTTGGCAAAATCACTTTATGAGACTCACCTTGAGAACCAGGTCATGTGAAACTTATTTGTACATTACCTGCATTTTTATATATTTGCAAGACTCATGCCTCATGCTTTTAATGTAGAATCATAATAAAAAATATTAGGACAAATATTAATATTTTCAACTTCATAATACAAATGAGTATCAGGTTCCTCTTGATCAGATTATATGCTTACGTATATGTGCGTATACATACATAGAGATACATATTTGCTTTGAAACAATAGGTTGTGCCATTCTAATGTTGACAATCTATGCAACATATTGGGAGAAGGAAATGGCAACCCACTCCAGTGTTCTTGTCTGGAGAATCCCAGGGACGGGGGAGCCTCATGGGCTGCCGTCTATGCGGTCGCACAGAGTCGGACATGACTGAAGCAACGTAGCAGCAGCAGCAGCAGCAACATATTGAACTGAACTTAGTGATGCCTTGTGATCTAAAGTAAGCATAGATATTTGATGTAAGAATACATAACCAGAAATTTCTGCACAAAATGCTGTACTAAACAGATCTTTTCATTTCTCTAAAGAACCAGAGTCAACATTATGTACAAAACACAGGAGAAATTATTCCATTGAGAGAGACTTTGAAGCCTAAACAATTCTTGGGGAAAATCACAATCAAAAGTAAAAAAAAAAAAAAAAGGGGGGGGAAATTAGTCCTGTCCATAATTATCTCCCCAGAAGAAAAGGTTTATTCAAACTGATTCTAGTAAATACTAATTTATCATCATTGCTGTACACTTTTGAAACCTCCCTCCCAATAACTACATGAAGAATGTTTTATACACATAAATATATATTAAGGGAGTGTTTATTTTTCCTGACAGAAAGGTTATAAATCTCATATCTATACTTATGGAAAGTAGTTTATCCATAAATCATGGCTACTAAGACCCAAGATATATTAAGTAAGAAAAAAATGGAGTTCCACCACTTATAGAAAATACAGAAGGAAGGGTATTTTCTGCTTAAAATATGCATTGATGTAGGAAGTACATATTGCAGGTGGGTGTTTTTATTTTAGTAACTATAGAGACCTAAATTAAACTTTTATTTATCCTTTAATTACTTATTTTTAGAAAACATGTATTTCATGTCACCTTGATTTGTCAGCTTAGAAGATGTAAATGTCAAAAATGTCCCCTGCTGCCAATGGTATTTGGGCTTTTCTGGTGANGCATTGCCTTTCTTTGGAATTGGAATGAAAACTGACCTTTTCCAGTCCTGTGGCCACTGCTGAGTTTTCCAAATTTGCTGGCAGATTGAGTGCAGCACTTTCACAGCATCATCTTTCAGGATTTGAAACAGCTCAACTGGAATTCCATCACCTCCACTAGCTTTGTTCGTAGTGATGCTTTCTAAGGCCCACTTGACTTCACATTCCAAGATGTCTGGCTCTAGATTAGTGATCACATCATCATGATTATCTGGGTCGTGAAGATCTTTTTTGTACAGTTCTTCTGTGTATTCTTGCCACCTTAGAAGATGTAAATGTCAAAAATGTCCCCTGCTGCCAATGGTATTTGGGCTTTTCTGGTGACTCAGTGGTAAAGAGGAGACCTAGGTTCAATCCCTGGGTGGAAAGTTACCCTGGAGAAGGAAATAGCAACCCACTCTAGTATTTGTGCTTGGGAAATGCCGCGGACAGAAGAGGTTGGTAGAGTACAGTCCATGGAGTCGCAAAGATTTGGACATGACTTAGAGACTAAAACAGCAGCACCCCCAGAGGTATTTACAAAGACCCTGTTTACAATAGAAAAAAGGTCACTAAGCTAATGTATCAGTTTCGGACCACAGACTCTTTGAGGAAAGAGAGGTTATTAATATTACTACAGGTTAAGGGCTTCCCCTTGATGCTAAAGCTGAAACTCCAGTACTTTGGCCACCTCATGCAAAGAGCTGACTCGTTGGAAAAGACTCTGATGCTGGGAGGGATTGGGGGCAGGAGGAGAAGGGGACGACCGAGGATGAGATGGCTGGATGGCATCACCGACTCGATGGACGTGAGTCTGAGTGAACTCCGGGAGATGGTGATGGACAGGGAGGCCTGGCGTGCTGCGGTTTATGGGGTCGCAAAGAGTCGGACACGACTGAGCGACTGAACTGAACTGAACTGAACTGAGGCGGCGCTAGTGGTAAAGAACCCTCCTGCCAACGCAGGAGACATGGGTTCAATCCCTGGGTCAGGAAGATCCCCTGGAGGAGGGCATGGCAACTGAGCCCAGGATTCTTGCCTGGAGAACCCCATGGACAGAGGAACCTAGTGGGTACAGTTCATAGGGTCACAAAGAGTTGAACGGACAGTGCTGAAGTGATTTAGCAATTAGTGCAAGGTGATAAAACAGGGTTTCAAGTATCTTAAGGGATTCTCTGAAATTTCCAACCCTTGACACAGGCGTAACAACCAGGTCCCTTGGCTCCAGGTAGAATTATTGCCATTATATTATATGTCTTGTGATATTTCACCAAAGCATTGCTGGGGTATATATTTTAATCACAGACTTAAACCTTGTAGCTGGCTTTGAGAGGCATTTGTCTAATTTCTAAAGTCAATCTTATTCCCCCTCACCCCCCAAATTAAGACTTCTTCCCAATGATACTATTTTAAAAACTGAAAAAAAAAAAACAAAAAAAAACACAAAAAACCCCCAAAACCTGAAAACAGTTAAGTAGGAAGAGACTTGGAGTTATTTGGACAAATAGAAGCAGGGCAGAATAAAATATTGACTTTCGAGGCTGAAATATGGCAAGGACCACAAACTTGTGACCGTGCGTGTTCTTATATATTTGATAAAAAAAAAAAAACCCCAAAACACTAAAAATGTGCGGTTGCCTTTTGTAATGGTCCATGTTTATTGTGCAGTTCCCTACACTTTCCAGAATAAAGCATTGCACTAAATGATGCTCAAGTGACCCTGTAGACTTAATTTATCTACATTAGTGACTAACTTACAACCAGGAAGTGATTTAGAGTTTGACAAGAATAAAGACCGGGAGGCACTCTATATATCAAGCCGCTAAAGCGCTAAATAATGCAATTTCCCATTCTTTGAGAAGCTATGTAGCCACTACTCCTTTTGATCATATAAGTGATATGAAAATCCCCAAACTGTAATAAGTATATATTAATTTCCTAGATTAACACTACAAAGGTTAGTGCTATCTATAATTAGCATTTTAGTGTGCTTGTCTTTTAGAATCTTGTTATCTGAATGGTTCCCACTTCACATCAAAGTCCCTTTATCCTAGTACATTGCTCATTTCCTTTGTTTCTCTTCGTATATTTGTTTCTGTTTACCAATCATGTTATCAGGAAATAATAATGTTTAAATGTCCAATTGCTCCAACTGTTTTCTTAGTGAAACCCTATTTGGGGCTCTTCATTAGTCATTTATATTCACACAGTTAAACTATTGGACAAATCCACTTGCAAAGTTATGCTAAAAAGCTAAATAATCAGGGTTTTTTTTAATAATTAATGAAAGATTTTGAAATGGTGCAGTATTGATAAATACAGTCACTTAGCTATTTTTTCTTTGAAAACGATGTTTAAGGAAAAGGAAAAGAAAATGTTTGTTTCAAAAGGTCATTTTTAATATCTAAAATATTACTTTCAAATAATCCTTTGTTATACTTGAAATAAACAACATATGAGATATTCTGTCACATGGACTTCTTTATGAAGGTGCTTTTTATTTGCAGATCAAGTTTTTGATAAATACAGTCACTTAGCTATTTTTTCTTTGAAAACGATGTTTAAGGAAAAGGAAAAGAAAATGTTTGTTTCAAAAGGTCATTTTTAATATCTAAAATATTACTTTCAAATAATCCTTTGTTATACTTGAAATAAACAACATATGAGATATTCTGTCACATGGACTTCTTTATGAAGGTGATTTTTATTTGCAGATCAAGTTTATTAAGTGTCATGTGATTGCCATGGCAGGGTTATTTTTTATTCTTTAAAACATAATTAAAAGCCCCAGTAAGTTGTTAGCACATAAGTTAAATTCATTTTAGATTGCCAGACAATCTAAGGTCCTTGCACATCTCCTCATGCATTCTCTTATATTTCTTATATCTAACTAAGAACTTAGTCACACAAAAGACAGTAAAATTAAAGATATTTCACTTTAAATGATAAAGATAATTATAAATTAAATGTAGGTTATATGTTAATAAATAAGTTCCAAGTTAAAATATAAAAAAATAGAACTTTACATTTGTAAATGTACATTTAAAAGTCCTGAAGAAAAAATAAATATTGCAAATATTTCCCATATTTAATGTAGTTATAGCTATAACTGCACAGGATCATTTTGTGTTTATTGGGTTAAAAGATGGTGTATAGTGATAATTAAAGAGTACTTATGAAGCCTGAATAATTGAACATCCAGCTGTTGTATTCAGCTTTTGATATGGGTGGAGGGAAAGGGGAGATGGCGTAGTTGCAAAATTACAAAGGAGCATTTACAGATGGCGGAAACCCAGCCTCTGCCCTTTGGGCATTTCTAGGACATCTGGTGAGCCATATGAATCTAGACAAGATTAAGGGAAAGATGTGAGATGCTCGAACACCAATGCCTTCTGGTACAGCCAGACTTCTAAACATTGGCTAGAATTTAGACAAGGGTGCTTGCTCTTCTCTACTTGGCAGGAGAAGACCATTTATGACAAACTGTGGGATCTCTGAGGGCAAGGACTGGTCTTATTTCATATTTTATCATAAGCACTGAGAGCTACAATTATAATGGGACATCGTGGTCATTTATCTTCACCCATTAGATTTATTTTGAATGACCAGCATGGTGCCCAACACATAAAAAATGTTCAAATATTTCATTTAAATGATTAGATCATTTTAATATAGAAACTATCATATCTAAAGGTGATTCTGATACAACTGATTTATGATTTCATACAAATGTTGACGCTAAGAATGGTTTTCTATACTCATTTGTTTATCCAAGAAAGAGGCAAAAAGTGAGAGGGACCTGAGTATCCTGGAAGAATCGACATGTAGGACAGAAGACTCCAGGCGAAAGCAAAATGATGGCGATGATGAAGGGAGATTTTGCAGCGTGTGTGTTAGTGGCCCAGTCGTGTCTGACTGTTTGAGACCCCATGGACGGCAGCCCACCAGCCTCCTGTGTCCATGGGATTCTCCAGGCAAGAATACTGGAGTGGGTTGCCACTTCCTTCTCCAGGGGATCTTCCCAACCTCAGGGATGGAACTCACATCTCCTACGGCTCCTACATTAGCAGGTATATTCTTCACCACTGTGCCACCTGGGAAGCCCATTCTTTACATTAGGGTTGCCAAATTCCCTTGGGGAGGAGCTGTATCGCAAAGTAACTTCAAATCCAGGGAAGTCAAATATCCTCCTGCTTTCTGAGCTCGTCTTCCTTTAGGCGAACTGCAGTTATCCCATCCTTGAGGAGTGAGGAGACAGTGGACAGAGCACAGCATTTGTGGCGAGGAGAATTTTAAACCAATATTTCCACATATTGCCTCTAAAACTACCAGCATTTTTGTCCACCGACCACTGTGACCCTGTAGGTACTTTAGTTCTCTCAGTGTTATTGTTTTTTATTGGCTTGTTTATTGTTATTATAATGAAATGCCTCTCATCACTATGAGAATTGTGCCTCTCAATACTTTGAGAATTGCGTATTTTAAAGCACTTTTACAATATAAAAGGTAAAACAAGCTTTGGAAGTAGTTTTAACTTCAGAGTGAAACTGGAGCTTTAAGGAGACCATTAAGTCTGTTTTGCTAGCTGGACATTCAAACTTGCTCGCAGAGTCCCTTATCATAGGATTTGTATTTGCAGAAATTCTGTCCTGGAAATATCCCTTAATTCATCTCTGAGCATAGGACGAGTGTCCTTATCGTGATAGGAAAGAGGCAGAGAATCTATCAGAGATGCAAAAAGAGAAAGACAAAATGAAACCTAAAAATGCTGATGGCCAAATTAAAGATGATGGTGTGGTACTTTATAATGATTACTTAGATAAGTATGCATCTGTGCTGGGTCACTTAAGTCATGTTTGACTCTTTGCAACCTCATGGCCTGTAGCCCACCAGGCTCCTCTGTCCATGGAATTCTCCAGGCAAGAATACTGGAGTGGGTTGCCGCATGCTTCTCCAGGGAATCTTCCCAACCCAGGGATACAACCTGCGTCTCCTGCATTCAGCCAGATTCTTTACCTCCATCTGGAAAGCCCTAGATTAAGCATTTGTGTGTGTGTATGCTTAGTCACTTCAGTTGTGTCTGATTCTTTGCAAACCCCCGGACTGTAGCCCACCAGGCTCCTCTGTCCATAGAATTCTCCAAGCAAGATTACTGGAGTGGGTTGTTTCCTTCTCCAGGGGATCTTCCCAACCCAAGGATCAAACTAGCATCTCCTGCGTTGGCAGGCAGATTCTTCACCACTAGTGCCACCTGGGAAGCCCTAGATTAAATCCAGTTCAGTTCAGTACCTCAGTCGTGTTTGAGTCTTTGCAACCCTATGGACTGCAGCAACCACGCTTCCCTATCCATCACCAACTGCTGGAGCCTGCTCAAACTCATGGGTGATGCCATCATCACCACGAGCTGGTGATGCCATACAACAATCTCACCCTCTGTCATCCCCTTCTCCTCCTGCCTTCAGTCTTTCCCAGCATCAAGGTCTTTTCCAGTGAGTCAGTTCTTCACATCAGGTGGTCAAAGTATTGGAGTTTCAGCTTCAACATCAGTCCCTTCAAAGAATACCGAGAACTGATCTCTTTTAGGATGGACTGGTTGGATCTCCTTGCAGTCCAAGGGACTCTTGAGAGTCTCCTCCAACACCACAGTTCAAAAGCATCAATTCTTTGGCACTCAGCCTTCTTCACAGTCCAACTCTCACATCCACACATGACCACTGGAAAAACCATAGCTTTGACTAGGTGGTCCTTTGTCGGCAAAGTAATGTATCTGCTTTTTAATATGCTGTCTAGTTTGGTCATAGTTGTTTTTCCAAGGAGCAAGCATCTTTTAAATTAATGGCTGCAGTCACCATCTGCAGTGATTTTGGAGCCCAAAAAATAAAGTCTGCCACGGTTTCCATTGTTTCCCCATCTATTTGCCATGAAGTGATGAGACCCAATGCCACAATCTTAGTTTTCTGAATGTTGAGTTTTAAATCAACTTTTTCACTTTCCTCCTTCACTTTCATCAAGTGGCTCTTTAGTTCTTCTTTGCTTTCTGCCATAAGGGTGATGTCATCTGTATATCTGAAGTTATTGATATTTCTCCCAGAAATCTTGATTCCAGCTTATGAAGCTTATGCTTCATCCAGCCTGGTGTTTCACATGATTAAATACACATCCCATCTGTTAGATTGTTACTATCTGCCAGGCTCTATAAGTAGTGTCTTGAGTGCATTATTTGGGTTAATACTGACAAACTCTGTGAAGTAGATATCCTTGCTTCCATTTCTTTCACATGAGGAAAACAAGTTTTAGTGAGGTTAAAAGTCATGCATTTAGTTAGCAAACATGTCAATATCACTAACATGCACCATCATTCACTCAGCTGTTTCAGCCAAAAGATGTGGAGCCAACCATGACTCCTATTTCCTTTTTTTAATAAGCAAAATGGAATCCAAGCCTTATAAGCTCTATGCTCAAAGTTTATTCCAAATCAACTCCTGGCTCATCACTCCCCAAGTTCACACTCGGGTCCCAACCATCATCTCTAGCATGGATCAGAAGAACCTTCCAAATACTCCCATTAGTTATATATAAGTATCCTCATTTCTACAATGCAACCACAGGGGTCTTTTATAATAAACCAGACCTAGTTTTTACCTTACTTGAACACACGTATGACTTTATACTACCCTAAGAATAAAACATGCGTGTGTGCTAAGTCTCTTCAGTCATGCCTGACTCTGTGTGCCCCCATGGACTGTAGGCTGCCAGGCTCCTCTGTCCATGGGATTCTCCAGGCAAGAACACTGGAGTGGGTTGCCATATTTTCCTCCAAGGGATCTTCCCCAACCAGAGCTCGAGCCTGTCTCTCTTCCTGTCTCCCGCACTGGCAGTCAGGTTCTTTCTCACTAGAGCCAGCTGGGAAGCCCAAGCACAAAGCACCCACCCTTATTCTAACCTTGCTGTCGTTCGGTTGCTAAGTCGTGTCCAACTCTTGGGACCCCATGGACCGCAGCACAACAGGCTTCCTTGTCCTTCACTGTCTCCTGGAGTTTGCTCAAACTCGTGTCCGTTGAGTTGCTGATGCTGTCTGACCATCTCATCTTAGTCTCACCTATGAGAATAAAGGCCAGATCCTTACTAACTCTCTTATCCCTGCTCTCTCCTCTCTTTCCACCCGTTGAGTCATACTGGCTTCCTTGCACTTTGGACACGGCAGACACGCTTAGACCTGGGGCCCTTGGGAGGTACAAGTCCCTCCAGCTTTAACACTATCCTCTCAGATGGATGTGTCATTTCCTTCAAGATCTATTTTGTTCTTCTCAATCTCTTTCATCAGATCTGAGTATCCTAATGAAAGCAGAAATCTGGGCACTTCTTTAACCCCCCTCCTTATGTTTCTGTCCTCTCTGCTATCAGGGGTCAGAGGAGGAAAGCAGGTATGCAGTCAGCGGGCTGTGAGCTCAGTCTCCGGAATCGTCTCCTTGACTCAGCAAGGCCTTGGGGAAGGTGGTCCAGACACCATGACGCCATGAATCCTGGGTCTTTATTTGCACAGTCTAGCCCCAGGCTTGACGCAGGTAAGTGTGACCACGTGTAGGACATAACACTTCCCTGGGGACCCTTGGAAATCTAGACAACCTAGAGCCCTTGGCAGAAGAGCTAGCTTTCTGATGTTTCATCCAACCCTTCCAGAAACTTCCGTCTCAGCTTCTTTCTTCCAACCCCTCAGCTTTTATTCCTGTCATCACCCTCCTTCCTCCAGAGTCTTTAGAACCTAGAGAGGGCTCCTGGAGACCTCCACACCTCCAACCTGAAAGCTACTTTGTCCCCTAGTCTGGGACTCTGTGTCCCTCTCTGTATCTGAGTCTGCTTTTCTCCTGAAGGGATTATTCTGGCTCCTCTCTCTCACCTCTGTCTTTCAACTCAACAACCTCTCGTCCCCTCCTTACACTCTGACTCTCCCCTGGATATTCCAAAGTCTTTGGCCTGCTGAGCCCTAGGCTCTAAGACTCTTCCGATTGTCTCATCTGTTCCTTTACTTAGCACCTACACCTCTGTTTCCCCACGGACCCCTGCACCCACCTGCACCCCTTCTCAGCCCCTTGCCATCCCCAACTAACTCTTCCCATATCTTGAATTATTTTAAGGACAATTATTCAGTTTGCTCGGAGAAGGCAATGACACCCCACTCCAGTACTCTTGCCTGGAAAATCCCATGGATTGAGGAGCCTGGTAGGCTGGAGTCCATGGGGCCGCTAATAGTCGGGCACGACTGATGTGACTTAGAGGCAGCGGCATTCAGTTTGCTGAAGTACTAAATATATTAAGTGATCAACTGTGCAGAATTTTGTTAAATGTAATTAGGTAGCCCTGGCATACTCTCTCATGAAAAGCTTTTTTACATATTATTTTTCCAGACAGAAAAATACTTCTTTCAGTTCATGTATGCCCAAAGGGCAGCTAGAAGCAGGTAGGGGCAGGGGGAGAGATGATCGTTTATCAGTACACTTGCATATATATGGAGATATCCACTTAAACAGACCATTAAAGATTGCACTTCCCAATCAATATAGGCCATGAAATCGTACTGCTAGCAGCTGCTGGGTCCAATTAAAAAATGTCGTTTCCTTTGTCATTATTGATCTTGAGACCTGTTATTTTGGTTCAGGATCAGCGACTATATTTGAAACAGGAACTAGGGCATTGTGCCTTCTCGCTTGAATGATACAGTCTGTCCATAGGAAATGTGCTTATTACTTCCCAAAGATAATCACAATGAAATCTGGAATGTATGTAGTACTTACATGAAAATTTGGTCGATATGCCAGCGCCCATTTCACTAAGAAACAGGTTAGGTTACAAAAGATAGTTTATCTCTTTCACTGATTCCTAAATCACATATAACTGAAAACAGCCTAAGCATGGGCCCCCATATTTTGTCTTCAAAATAGGCATGGCTTCCCGTCCTTCAGAACACTGAAACCAAGAATAGTATTTTTATATTTCCATTAGGCATCTTTAATCAGTGTAAACTTCTGATCAGTTTGACCTACACTGAAAACCTCAGAGAAGGGAACCATCAACAAAATGAAAAGAGAACCGACTGAATTGGAGAAGATATTTGCAAATGATCTGTCTGATGGGCTAAAATGTCCAAAATATACAAAGAGCTTATGCAACTCAATGTAAAAAAAAAAAAAAAAAGCAAACAATCCAGATAAAAACGGGCAGAGGATCTTAATAGACATTTTTCCAAAGAAGACAAAAAATGGCCAACAGGCACATTGAAAAGATGTTCAACACCTCTAGTCATCAGGGGAATGCAAACCAGAAGCCGGATGAGATAGTTCCTCACAACTATCAGAATGACTGTAGTCAAGTAACAAGAAATAACATGTGTTGGGGAGGATTTCAAGAAAAGGGAGCCCTCAAACACTGTTGGTAGGAATGTAAACTGATGAAGCCCCTATGGAAATAGTAAGGAGGTTCCTCCAAAAAAAAAAAAAAAAAAAAGAAATAGAATGACCATATAGTCCAGCAATTCCACTCCTGGTATTTATCCAAAGAAAACAAAAACACTGATTTGAAAAGATTTATGCACCCCAATGTTCATAGCAGCATTATTTACAATTGCCAAGACATGGAAGAAACCGAAGATGGGGTAAACATATACAGTGATATATTACTCACCCATGAGATAGAATGAAACCTTGTCATTTGTGACAGCATGGATAAACCTGGAGGATATTAAACTTAGTGAAATAAGTCAGAAATACAAAATCTGTAATGTTTCTACTTATATGTGGAATCTAAAAACAAAGCAAATGGATAAATATAACAAAACAGAAACAGACTCACAGAGAGTGAAAGGAGTGAAATAGAGAGTGAAAGGAGTGAAATAAGTGAAGAGGATGAAGAGGTGCAAACTATCAGCCATAAAATAAATGCCACAGAAATATGGTGCACAGCACAGAGAATATAGTCAGTATTTTATAATAACTTTGTGTAATCTATAAAAAATATTGAATCACTACTCTATACCCCTGAAACAAATACTAAAAGTCAACACTGCTTCAGGTTTTTTTAAAAAAAGAAAATTTACTTAGAAAACAATCAAGCTTGTACAATGTTTGACATTTTAGTGTAGATTTTGATTATGTCCATAGATCCCTTAAATAGCAAATTGTGTATATAAAACAAACAAAAATAATCCATCTGCTCTTTGGTTTCTCACATGGCTTAGCTGGCTTTCCTTGGTTTGGCTGAAGTATTTTCAGTTGTATCACATAATTAAAATCCTAGAATAAATGGAAAAGAAAAGTTCTAAAAGGTTATTTTTCCTTTTTTCTGTGGCTCAAATAACTTAAATATTGCAAAATGAAAATTACTTAAATATTTGGAAGAAACAAACCTCCTAAAAATAGAGAGAATATTTTACCCAGAGATTTTTGTGTATTAAATTTTGTTTTATATTCCCAGACTTATTAAAAAGCAAATTTGACTGATGGTGTTGAAATTATATTAAAGGTACTAATTGAATAATGCATTTTTCCTATTTGAGTCATAACACTGTACAGAAATTTTGATGTGTTCCTCACATGAGTCTCATTTTTTCTGTGCTAGCTATTTAAACCTATACGATTTAGTACTATAAATCACCTCCTACTGGAATAAAATTATCCTGAAAACATTTGCTGATACATCATTGACAATGGCATTTTAATGGATAAGAATGGATTTATAATGAAATATGCATTATATTTGATGCTGAGGAAACAGCTTCAAATAGGTCTCATCATATTTTGAATATTGTGTGTATGTGTGACTTCATCACTAACAGACTATAAGAAACCATAAAGCAAACACACCCTCTATTTCAGATAGAAAAAGTCACAGCTGAACGTTGATCAAATTACTCCCTCAAGATTTGCCAATGATAACTCTTGTCTCTGATGCTTTAATACAGAAAATGAAGTAGGCTTGTCTGTCTCTCCCCTCTGTCTTTGCAATTTACACTTTGCACTTTGCAGTCTCGTTCTTAACAGTATCTGTTTTCACTTGGAAAGCTGTCCATTACAGTCCTCTTAAGGAGGTGTCATGAAGCTTCCAGGATCAGAACCTCCTGCTAAAGGGAATTCTTTCCCTTTGCAATATGTTCAGTCCTCTGCCTTTCACAATATGCTCGATCCCCTTCACAAAATAAATTAAAAAAAAAATTATTTTGTGTTAAACTGAACACAGTTTATATTTAACATTGTTGATCACTAACAAAATACCACAAATTGCAGCCCCTGAAGATACACATCACAGTGCAGCCCCGTTATTCCTGGAAACCATCACTATTAGCAAAAGCTGCAGCATTGTTACAACATTTGGCAGCCGCATTCAAGGCTTTCTTTGGGTGATACATTTACACACGTCTTTATTTTATGGACCGGGGACAGATTGCTGGCTGTCTCCCTTTCAGGCCTCTCTCTCTGCATTTTGATAGATCTATATATATAATAACCTGAACACACAGCAGCCTGGAACTGCATTTATATTTCTTAACTTTATTTTTTTTATCCTTTCAAATAGCTATTTATCGATTACTATATGCCAGCCACTGTGGTTTCTAGGGCTGCAAATACAAACAAGAAACTCTCCTTGAATCCAAAGGCTGAGAGACCATTTGAGAAGATGCAAAGAAAGGATGGGGCTTCCCAGGTGGTGCAGTGGTAAAGATACTGCCTGCCAGTGCAGGAGAGGAAAGAGACGCAGGTTCAGTCCCTGGGTAGGGAAGATCCCCCGAAGGAGGCAACGGCAATGCACTCCAGCGTTCCTGTCTGCAGAATTCTATGGACAGAGGGGCCTGGCGGGCTGCAGTCCATAGGGTCACAAAGAGTTGGACATGACTGAACCGCTGAGCATGCAGGCACAGTTATTTAAAAGATTTAGGATAGCTGTTGTGAGTTGAGTGTGTTCTCCTAAAGGATGTTGAAGTCCTAATGTGAAGTCAGAATGTGAGCTAAATTGGAAATGGGGTCTTCACTGATGGTGAGTTATAATGGGGTCGTTTGGGTGGGCTAGTGTCTTTATAAAAATGTGAAAGGTTTTATTGAAATATAGTTGGCATACAGTATTGTATTCCTGTCAAGTGTACTACTCAATTATTTGACATTTGAACGCAATATGAAATGGTAAGTCTGATAACCATCTCTCCCCAGGCAAATTTGGTACAATGTTTATTGGCTATGTTCCTTATGCTGTATATTATGCCCCTGTGGCTCATTCATTTTATAACTGAAGGTTTGCATCTCCTAATCCAAATAAAAGGAAATATGGACACAAAGGCACACAGGGAGAATGCTGGCTACATGGAGATGGAGGCAAAGGTCTGAGTGATGCCTCTACAAATCATGGAATGTCAGAGACCTTTGGTACCCACCGGGAGGTCAGAGATAAGACCTGGGAACAGAATCTCACAGTCTCAGGAGGAACCAACTTTGCCAGCACCTTGAACTTGAACTTGTGGTTTCTAGATCTGAGGCAATAAATTCCACTTGTTTAAGCCATCCAGCCTGTGGCACTTTGTTACAGCAGCCCCCAGAAACTAATGCAGTAGTTCTGCATTTACTCTTTAAATTTTAACAGTGAAAGTTACTACATCCTGTGATGGCCTCCTACTAAGTGAATCTTTGCTCAAATGTAAATACTTCTTAAGGCAGTTGTTCTGTACAATACATCTACGTTCCTTTCTTTAATGAATGGATATTGCAGATTTATTCTCATTTTTCCAAAGTATCCCACTGACTTTTCAAGTGACTATTGGCTCAAGATAAATTAATATAATGCAAAAAAAAAAAAAAAAAAGACAAGCAAGCTATTTATACTCTTACTATCTCTCAGATGTTGGAGATTCAAAGGTAGTAGTATTTCAATATTCCAAGGGGGTGAATTTTGGCAGGATAATAAAGAGATTATTCTATATTCTCTCAGTTATTTCTGAGATAATTTATTTTGTATAATTGTGTTTTACAAGTTTATTGTACATGCAATAATTTAAAGCAGTTAAAAACAAGAGGTAGACATAGTCTCCTGATAGCCATGAATTGTGATTTCATTATAATCCTGCATTACTACATATTGTTATTAAATAGTAAGTGATCAATTCTATGAATATGCTAAATACAAATCAAGGTGCAAGCTAGGGAAATATGCTGAAGAATTAATATATCAATTAATAATACACTTATGGATTTTAAAATGCATAGGAATTAGCTTTTCTCTAAATGTTTATATTAACATGCATTAGATGGTTAGTAAACCACTCCCAGTGCTTTTGATCTGTACTGTTTTACTCTTCTGAATACATTTAAGTCAGAAACTAAACTAGGTTTCTAAAATAACACCAGGGAAGAAAAGGGTTTAAATCACCTACCAAGTAATATTTTTAAAATCTTTGATCAGACTGGCTCAATATCTCTATGCACCTCCATTTCAAAACTGCATAGAACTGTCAAGAAGGATAAGATTACATATCAGATATTGTCATACTTTTGCCCTGTCTGGTGATGAGATCTTATCAAGGTGAAGTGCTTCAATTTCTTTCTCTCTCTCTCTCTTTTTTATTCTAAGTGGGAAATGCATTACAAGGTCTTTGGGTCATAAGCAATGTTTCATAAAAAAAAATAAAAAATTAATTGGAGAAAAATAGTTTCTAGGGATTTTTTTTTTTCCCCAGGCTGTTCAAACACCACATCTTTTCTTTAAAATCGATAAAGCAACATGACCAATACATGCACAAAGGCATCACAAAGAGGAGAATCATTTGGTTTTGGGGGGGTTGTAGCTATTCAGCTGAAAGAAAAACTTTTCAGTATCAATATGTTACATATGATCGTGGATTGAGTGGAAACATGCTGTAATCAATCTTCTTATTTCACTCCATCACATTAGGGAATAAATCTGGTGATTTGTTTTAGAGTCATTCATTCATTCATGTTCATTTAGAAGGATGAGAGGACTCGAAAAGTCAGTCACATAGAAGTGTTTCTCCAAGTAGCACAGAGATATAATTGTTTAGTTGGCAAAGAGTTTTTCATTTTATCTTTAAATTCCAGAATCACAGACAAAACCAGAAATCTGGGCATCAAGTCTGCAAGTTCCTGCTTCTGATGCCACTAATTTCTTTACACAAGAATCAGCTGGTTTCATTGAAGGGCGTGCTATGATTCTGAAAGAACGTGAAGAGGGGCTTTTACCCCAGGTCAGAAAGCTTGGACTTAATCATACGAATTTTTTAAGGCCAGTAAAAGGATTTAAACAGGAGAATAACTGGTCAAGAATGGAGGTCAGATGCTTCTGTTGCAATCATCAAAGATGGCTTCAATGTGAGTGAAAGAACATAGCAGAATACACTGAATAAAATGATTAAAAAGAAACAGTCAAAATTATACCATTTGCTATAGTAACACTATTATAGTCACCTGCTTCTGGACGTTTTCACATTCAGTACACATTCTGTTTTTTGTTTGTTTGTTTTTAACTTTTTTTACTTACTCTTTCCAATGAAAGAACATAGCAGAATACACTGAATAAAATGATTAAAAAGAAACAGTCAAAATTATACCATTTGCTATAGTAACACTATTATAGTCACCTGCTTCTGGACGTTTTCACATTCAGTACACATTCTGTTTTTTGTTTGTTTGTTTTTAACTTTTTTTATTTACTCTTTCCAAATGTGTCCCACCTCCTCTATGTTTTAATTATATGACCCTACAAAATGTTTTGTAGGGTCATATATAGAAAAAAAAAAAACATTTTTGACCTGAATTCCATCTTATCCTCACGTTCTTACCCCCAATGAAAGTTGTGGATTATATTGACTCCTTTCCTGTCACAGGTATACATTTCCAAATCCTCAGCTCCGATTCTGTTTTTCCTTGGTCTACTGTAATAGACTACGAATGTGTAAGGGCTTCCCAGGTGACATTAGGAGTAAAAAAAAATTAAAAAATTAAATAAAACCCACCTGTCAGTGCAGGAGTCATAAGAGATGATGCAGGGTTAATCCCTGATTTTGGAAGATCATGGAGCAGGGCATGGCTACCTACTTTAGTATTCTTGCCTGGAGAATCCTATGGGCAGAGGAGCCTGGTGGGCTACAGGCCATGGTGTTGCAAAGAGTTGGACATGACTGAAGCAACTTAGCATGCATGCATGCACAGACATGTAAAACTCTTCCAAGTGCATCCAGTTCCAATTTACTTCTAACGTTGTTGCCAGGACTTGTATGTATTTTTCTATAACTCATACTTATTATCATTGCCCTGCATGAATTACATGTCCTAAATATCAACAATGGCCTTTTCAATGGATCCAGGTATTGTGAGCTCTGGTCTATTGCCTCAGACGTCATCCATTCCCAGAGCACGTAGCGTGCTTGCATGCTTAGCTGCTCAGTTGTGTCTGACTCTTAACTACCCCGTGTATTATAGCCCGCCAGGCTCCTCTGTCCACTCCAGGCAGCGATCCTGGAGTGGGTTGCCATTTTCTTCTCCAGGGGATCTTCCCAACCCAGGGATCAAACCCAGGTCTCCTGTGTTGCAGGCAGATTCTTTACCGTCTGAGCCCCTAGGTGGCACCTTTATTCCAATGCCCTCATCCTACTGTTTCTTCCAGCTAACCTGCCCTTTCCTTCTTCCTCCACTTTGTAAAATTAATCCTAAGCTGGGAAACTCAAAAGTCATTTCTCACATGAAGCCTTTCCAGTAGCAGCAGGCAGAATTATGCCTCCCCATCCCACCACACCCTGACTCCGTGAGCAAGTATGTGCTAATCACAAAATATGTGAATTCTTTGGGGTCCATGGCAAAGGAGAATTAATGCTGCTAGTCATTTGTTCTTGAGATGGGGAGATTGTTATTCCAGTGGGGCTGATGTAATCACATGGGCCCCTCTAATTGGGAAACAGACAGAAGACACTTAAAGAGATGATAGTTCAAGAAAGTCTTGGCCTAATGTTTTGACCTTTAATATGGAGAAACGGGGCCACAGGAAAAGGAATATGAGAAACCCTTGAAGATGGAAAAGGCAAAGAAATGGATTCTTCTCCCAGAACCTCCAGAAAGAATGCAGTACTACTGACACTCTGATTTTAGCCCGGTAAAGTTGGTTTCAGAATTGTGACTTCCAAAGCTGTATAATAAATTTGATTCGTTGTTGTTTTTAGTCACTAAGTGTATGGTGATTTCTTACAGCTGTAACAGCAGAGGGAAGGCGTCACTAGTGGTGAAGAAATTGCCTGCCAATATAGGAGACATGAGATCCCTGAGTCTAAAGAGCCCATGCAGGGGGGCATGAAAATCCACTCCAGTAGACTTGCCTGGAGAGTCCCAGGGACAGAGGATCCTGGTGGGCTACAGTTCGTGGGGTCACAAAGAGTTGGACACGACTTAGCAACTTAGCACATACACACATACAGGAAGATTAACATCTCTCCCTTTAAGGAGAGAAAAAATATTCACACAGAAATTATACTATATGCCTACCACATTTATAGGTGCTTTTCCATGTCCCTTTATTTCATTTTTGAACCCAGAGCTATGAAGATTATTTTTCCCATCTTAAAGATAAATATTGCTCAGATTGCTTTGGGCTTCCCTGGTTTCTCAGGGGGTAGAGAATCCTCCTGCAATATGGGAGACCTAGGTTCAATCCCTGGGTTGGGAAGACCCCCTTGGAAAAGGGAACGGCTACCCACTCCAGTAGAGAATTCCATGGACAGAGGAGCCTGGCAGGCTACAGTCCATGGGGTTGCAAAGACGCAGACATGACTGAGCAACTTTCACTTTCAGAATGCTGTAGCACTGTATCAATTTCATAAAATTAGGTGATAGAGTCAGTGATGGAGGTGGATGAGAGGTGGAGAATGAGGCCGATCTGAGTTGACCAGACTCTGAATACAACTCTATTTCCTGTAGACCATCCTGCCTGATGACCATATCACAGATTTTCCATTATAGTCTCTTGTTCAGTGATCACAACTCTGGAGGCTGAGATAAGTTTGGTGACCTGCTCGGGATCGCACAGCTGGTTGTTCTGATTCCAAACAAATGGTCTTCCCACTGTGCTCCGTCGCCAGCAGGCAGTACTAATATCTAAAAAAGCTGGCTTGGCAGTTTAGCTGTGGCACAGCTACCCAATTCTGGCACAACTACACAGGGACGTACAAAGCACGGATCTGTTTCTCATCATCTTTGATGGAAAGTGGTTGGAAAAAAAACACCATTGGCATTAATTCCTCCCTTCTCCATCATGAAGCAATAGCTGGACTTTGAAAAATTTTAAAAGCGGGCAAACTAATTTAATGGTTGCCCTAGTTTATTCTACTGGCTGTGAAACATTTTAACACAGCTGCTGAAATGTTTTGGCAACACGTGATGGTGTGTCCTTCCTTTGGGGATAGAGCATTACAGATGTATCAGAAGGTCTTATCTGTTTTCTCCAGCAATAACTCTCACCAACTTATTGAAAAGAGGAAGACACGTATAAAAATTTGATCATATTTGTATTAAAAAGCAAAACACAGGTGGAATAATTCTCTCTTATAGTCCCACTCTTCAACCTACAACTTTCTTCTACTCATCTTTCTTGACATTCTCCTGTGCTATGGATTATCACAGTTATTGAAAAATTATATTCACTGAGTTGAAAAGATTATTATCTTAGCTCCAACTAGTAAAGAGAGATAATCAATTCAGATTATTCACTCAGTAATGGCTGACTCTTTGAGACCCCATGGATTACAGCATGCCAGGCTTCCCTGTCCATCACCAACTCCTGGAGCTTACTCAGACTCATGCCCATCGAGTCAGTGATGCCATCCAGCCATCTCATCCTCTGTTGTCCCCTTCTCCCTCTGCCTTCAATCTTTCCCAGCATCAGGGTCTTTTCAAATGAGTCAGTTCCTCCCGTCAGGTGGCCAAAATATTGGAGTTTCAGCTTCAACATCAGTCCTTCCAATGAATATTCAGGACTGATTTCCTTTAGGATAGACTGGTTGGATCTCCTTGCAGTCCAAGGAACTCTCAAGAGTCTTCTCCAACACCACAGTTCAAAAGCATCAATTCTTCAGTGCTCAGCTTTCTTTATAGTCCAACTTTCACATCCATGCATGACTAGTGAAAAAACCATAGCCTTAACTAGACAGATCTTTGTCGGCAAAGTAATATCTCTGCTTTGTAATATACTATCAAGGTTGGACATAACTTTTCATCCAAGAAGCAAGCGTCTTTTAATTTCATGGCTGCAATCACCATCTGCAGTGATTTTGGAGCCCAAGATAATACAGTCTGTCACTGTTTCCATTGTTTCCCCATCTATTTGCCATGAAGTGAACTCCGGGAGATGGTGATGGACAGGGAGGCCTGCGATTCATGGGGTTGCAAAGAGTCGGACATGACTGAGCGGCTGAACTGAACTGAACTGAATGGGACCAGATGTAATGATCTTTGTTTTTTGAATGTTGAGTTTCAAGCCAGCTTTTTCACTCTCCTCTTTCACTTTAATCAAGAGGCTCTTCAGTTCCTCCTTGCTTTCTGCCATGAGGGTGGTGTCATCTGCATATCTGAGGTTATTAATATTTCTCCCAGCAATCTTGATTCCGGCTTGTGCTTCACTCAGCCTGACATTTTGCATGATGTACTCTGCATATAAGTTAATAAGCAGGGTGACAATATGCAGCCTTGATGTACTCCTTTCCCTTTGCAACCAATCTGCTGTTCCAGGTCTGGTTCTAACTGTTGCTTCTTAACCTGCCTACAGATTTCTTAGGGGGCAAGTAAGACAGATAATAGGTATTCTTAAAATTAATATAAAAAGAAGAAAGGTGTCAAGTCTTGAAAACTCTATTGCTTTTGAATATATAGTACCTAGACAAAAAGCTATCCTTGCATTTCCAAGAATGAGAGAAAGGAAATTTGATATTTCTGAATGTCCTAAAAGTGTTGAAAAATGGAAACCCGGAACTGTAGATTCCAACCGGTACATGTTCTCCCTCGCTCAGTGCCACTGCCATTAAATTATCCAAGATCTTAAGTTGTGCCTACTCTTAGGAGTTCTGCTGAAAATCTTTCTGAAGATTATGTGTATTATATACGTAGGCAGTGGTTTCCTGAGGAACCACGTGCATGCAGCTCAAATCTGCGTTTGTGCTGAGTTGCTTCATTTGTGTCCACCTCTTTGAGACCTTTGGACTGTAGCCCACCAGTCATCTCTGTGCATGGAACTGTCCCAGCAAGAATACCGGAGGGGGTTCCCATTTCCTCCTCCACAGGATCTTCCTGACTTGGGGATCGAACCTCGTCTCCCGCATCTGTTGCATTGCAGGCAGATTCTTAAACCCTGAGCCACAGGGAGAGCCCCATATTAGACAGTCTGAATATCAACTTGAAGAGAACTTTTGCGATGAGTTCCCAAGATGAGAGGAAATAAAATTATGCAAAAATTGGACTGAATGGTGTATCCATTAATCCCAACCCGCATTTCCTTTGAGCCCACTGAGAGAGATCAGCCTCAGTGTCTGATGATCTTATTCACTTGAGATGTTCAGTGGAACTCTGAAACAAACAATGCTGTTTAAAGGATCTAGTTTATGTACATATTAAGTTAGTGTAACCAAGTGCATTTTCTCCTTCCTCTTTGTCCTCAAAATAAATCAACAAAAATAAGGTAAAAACTCAGGTGACATTGAGATTCATAGAATTTTGAAGGAATCATTTTTCTCCTTTTAAAAATAAAGTTTCTGTTTTGTGGGGGAAAAAAAAACTTTTTGTTCACATTGTGTGGCATGCATGATATTAGTTCCCTGGCCAGGGGTCAACCATGTGCCCCCTGCCTCAGAAGCGCAGAGACTTAGCCACTGGTCCACCAGGGAAGTCCCATGAAAAGAATCATTCTTCTTATTTCTACACAAACCACAGCACCATCAGACCACTTTGAGACTGAAAAATGTTTTGAGGAAAATACCTCGGTTTGAAACTTTGTCACTTTTCCAGGAGCCCCTGATCCTTGTAGCCCCAAGCCTTGTTGGGTTTTTCTCTAACTTATGGCAGCCCACTCCAGTACCCTTGCCTGGAAAATCCCATGGGTGGAGGAGCCTGGTGGGCTGCAGTCCAAGGGGTTGCGAATAGTCAGACACGACTGAG
>SJYT01084292.1:8572-31780 GCA_006410635.1 Cephalophus harveyi | reverse complement strand
AGGATGAGATGGCTGGATGGCATCACTGACTCGATGGATGTGAGTCTGGGTGAACTCCGAGAGATGGTGATGAACAGGGAGGCCTGGCGTGCTGTGATTCATGGGGTCGCAAAGAGTCGGACACGACTGAGCGACTGAACTGAACTGAACTGATGATTTAAATTCTCCAAGTGGTGACAAATAGTAAACAAATGAATCAAACAATAGCAATTCTGATCTGTGTAAGTGCTATGAAAAAATAAAAGAGGGGAGACCGATACTAAATTCTGGTGCATGTGATGCGTTATTGAGGAGAAGAGATGGGAAAATGAGTGAGCACAAAGCTGCCAGGGAGGAGCCATCTTTGGAAAGACTGCTTCCTACAGAGCGCTGGCCAGGAGGCATTCCCGAGGCACCTGTGGTGTTTGGGGAACAGCATGAAGAGACAAGACACTTGCTCCTTGGAAGAAAAACTCTGACAAACCTAGGTAGCATATTAAAAAGCAGAGACATTGCTCTGCCCACAGAGGTCCATCTAGTCAAGGCTATGGTTTTTCCAGTGGTCATGTATGGATGTGAGAGTTGGACCATAAAGAAAACTGAATGCCGAAGAATTGATGCTTTTGAACTGTGGTCTTGGAGAAGACCCTTGAGAGGTCTTTGGACTTCAGGGAGATCCAACCAGTCCATCCTTCAGGAAATCAACTCTAAATATAAATTGGAAGGAGACATGCTGAGGTTGAAGCTTCAATACTTTGGGCACCTGATGTGAAGAAATGACTCATTAGAAAAGACCCTGATGCTGGGAAAGATTGAGGGCAGGAGGAGAAGGGGACGACAGGGGATGAGATGGTTGGATGGCATCACCTACTTAATAGAGATGAGTTTGAGCAAGTTCCAGGAGTTGGTGATGGACAGGGAGGCCAAACATGCTACAGTCCATGGGGTCACAAAGAGTTGAACACGACTGACTGACTGAGCTGAATGATAAAGAGACAGTGGATGGAAAATAGGCTCAAAGGAAAGAGCGGCAGGAGACAGATTCTTCAGAAGGAACACTGGAATGACTTTTGCTTTTATGCTAAATGAGCAGAGAGGCTATTGAAGGCCAAGAGTAGAAGAGTGAGAGTCCTTGCATTTTTGAAAGAATAACTCTGGGTGCACTGCTGAAAACTGACCGCTTTGAACTTAGAGTGAAACCAGGCAAAGAAGCAGGATGCTAATAGCACGGGCAAGATAAGGTGGTGTCCTGGACCCGGGCAAAACAAAAGGGCCGGCGAAACAGGGATGGCATTAACATACTAAGGGGAAGTATTGGAAGACTTGTCCCTGTGAATTCTTAAATCATCCTGAACTGTGGCAGAAATACTAATGAAGACTGAGATAGTCATCCAGGTAACACATTTTGGAGGGATGGGAGAAAGTGGGCCAGGGGACCACAGGTAATAGTTTCGCAAGACAAGGAGTGGGGAGTAGTCAAGCAGTGGCCCGTCTGATGGCATGCGTTCATAGGGGAAGAGCCTAAGAAGGCTGCGGGACTGTTTGCCCTCTCCTTTCATTTTTTTCAGTTCTGTGACAGGAGTTTTTCGGACCCCTGCAGGTCCTCCATCTCTGTGGCAATTTTATGAGCGCTTTTCTGTCCAGATGAATAGTTCTTATAGGACTTTCCCAGGTGGCTCAGTGGTAATTGTGGCTCAGCTGGTAAAGAATCCGCCTGCAGTGCAGACGATCTGGGTTCGATCCCTGGGTTAGGAAGATCCCTTGGAGAAGGAAAAGGCTCCCCACTCCAGTATTCTGGCCTGGAGAATTCCATGGACTATAGGCCATGGGGCCGCAAAGAGTCAGACAGGACTGAGCGACTTTCACTTTCCTTTTCCCTTTCAGTGGTAAAGAATTCTCCTGCCAATGCAGGAGATGCAAGAGACTTGGGTTTCATCTCTGGGCTGAAAGATCTCCTGGTGTAGGAAATGGCAATCCACTCTATTATTCTTGCCTGGAAAATGCTAGGGACGGAAGAACTGGACAGGCTACAGTCCATGGGTCATAGAGAGTTAGGCCTGAGTGAGCACACATGGACAGGTCTTAGACCATGATTTTCCTTTTGTCTGAAATCTATTTTCCATTTACTTTTCATTCTTCTTGGCAAAATTCCCACCTCATACTCTTTCTATTTCCTGCAATTTCACTCTCTTTGGTTTATAGTACAGAGATATATATTCTCTCCCAGAAATGTCTTTCTTGTGGTATTTATTTCCTTCTGGGCTCCTTTCTGTCCAGTATATTATACTTATTTTCACTGCAGCTAGCTTGCCCTTTCTATCTGCACAAGCTCTATTTTTTTGCAAAAAAAAAAAGAAAAAGAAAAAAACTTCCCTTGGTTTCTTAATTATTTATTTGGATAATAATAAATCAGAGAATGCCGATTTGACTGCAATTTCTGCTGATGGTTTGAGAAGTGAATATGTCATTTAGATTTCTTTGTCCATTTTCCTCCAAAACCTGTCCTCTTTAAAAGACTGCCATAGCTTGCTTTGTGTTACAAGTCCAGGTCAGCTGCAGCTTTCCTCACGCTCATTGCAGGCAGCCTGAACTGTCTTCTTTTCCTTACGTTTCCTTTACCTTGCCATTTCCCAACACTCTTCAAAAAATATAAACATTTCCATTTTCACTCAAAATGAAACTTCAGAATTTATATCCACTGGGGTCATTTACTTTGTAGGAAAATATCATAAACTGTGTTTTACGAGAAAGTGAACGGGAACCAGAGGATTCTTATTTTCTAACTTGTTTTGTGTTGGGTTTCCCTGGTAGCTTAGATGGTAAAGAATTTGCCTGCAATGCAGGAGATGAGGGTTCATTCCCTGGGTTGGGAAGATCCCCTGGAGAAGGGAATGGCAACCCAATCCAATATTCTTGCTGAAGAATTCCAGGGACAGAGGCCTGATGGGCTACAGTCGATGGGGTCTCGAAGAGTCCGACATGACTGAGCAGCTAACACACTTTGTGTTCTGTGGCAAATTTTCCTACAACTCTTGGACTTGGTTTCTGCATGTATGAAATGTGGTGATACTGGCAGAACAGGGCTCCAGTCCCCAAGGTCACAAGGGAGATGGAGGGGGCTGGTCACCTCTCTGAAAACAAACCAAGAACATGCTAAGAACATGCAAGGACTAGTTCTTGTCTCAAAAGACAGAGCCCAGCTTATCTGCACGACCTCCATCCAGTGGATCCCCTTGGCCAGCATAGTGGTATGAACACCCAGCCTCCCACCTTCCTCTGTGCAGGTGGATACAACCTCCATCCCTAACTTCCATCCACTTTTTGCTCCAAACTACAAATCCTATCTTTTCTCCAAGGCAGGATACCTAGATGTTAGCCAGTGAAAATGCATCGTGCCAGGTCATTGCTTGTTAGCAAGTGAACCATGATATTGTCAGATGTTAACAGGGGAAACCGGGTAAAGCTCACCTGTATCCTCTGTGTTATCTTCAGAAGTTTTCTGTATCCTCTGTGTTATCTTCAGAAGTTTTCTGTGAACTTAAAAGTGCTTAAACATTTATAAATGTTTATTTTAAAGCAACAACAAAAATTTTGGCAGGGAACCTAGGGATCCTTGATTAGGTCTATAAGGCAAACTTCCAAGCCACTCAGGTCAAAAAAAAAAAAAAAACCAAACAAACAATTCCTTGGTCCAAGCCAGAGATAAGCTCCTGACTGGTACAATGCAGTCTTATGAACTGGTATAACTATTTCAGCCTTTATCCTCACAGATAAAATTGTCCCAACAATATCAGCTTTCCTAATGCCAGATATGGAGGTAGAAGTCTGCCCTGGTAGAAGACCTCTCTGGTACCAAGAACACTGATGAACTTAACTTGAATCTGAGAGGCAAGTTCCGCTTGCACCCTGAGTTTAGACCTAGGAAACATGTCAGTGAAGAGATCAGAGAATCAGAGAGTGTATTCAGTGGCCAAAAGACTAGAGGGGATCAATGCACAGGGGCACATGGCCATTGAAGGAGAAGATGAGTGCGTGTCCTACTCTGCCATCTGGAAACTTTGTGCCCTACACTCAGGAAGGAAGCTTCTATGTGCAGCTCATACTTAAGGAAACATTGGCTTCACCTCTTTGAGCGTGAAGTACCTAAAGACATCATTTGGAATTCCTCTGCACAGGAAGTTTGTCTTTCTTTCCATTTATTTATGCATGCAATCACTTGTTTATAGTATTATACACTCTTGGATATTTATGGTATACTTTGGGTTCTAATCAAATGTCACTTTATACGTTCTTAATCAGAATGTTCTGCATATATCTCATTAAAGCTTTTATTTTTTCATTTTGCTTCTGTGTTCCTTTGACATATGTCATACTTACAGGGCTTTTTTTTTTTTAATACTTTCTCACTTTTTGCCACTGTAAGTAACCCTTCAGGTTCATCATATGTATTTCCTGTCCCAGCTGTAGAATCAGCCATTTCATCAAGCAGACCAGGTACTTTGTGTTGGAGAATGATATTAGAACAGATGATCTGATCACTCGGAGAAGGCAATGGCACCCCACTCCAGTACTCTTGCCTGGAAAATCCCACGGACTGAGGAGCCTGGTGGGCTACAGTCCATGGGGTCGCAAAGAGTCGGACACGACTGAGCGACTTCACTTTCACTTTTCACTTTCATGCATTGGAGAAGGAAATGGCAACCCGCTCCAGTGTTCTTGCCTGGAGAATCCCAGGGACAGGGGAGCCTGGTGGGCTGCCGTCTATGGGGTCGCACAGAGTCGGACATGACTGAAGTGACTTAGCAGCAGCAGCAGATCTGAACACTAGGTGAGCTCCTTTCTTCTCAGGTGCTTTTGTTCCTGTATACTAAATGAAGGCCAAATGAAGTATTTTTCTCTATTTCTTGTTCTTAACTGATCTCATAGACAATACTCTTTTGAAAGTAATAGCAAAAATATGCAACGTATTTACAGCATATGGATAAAGGAAATGAATAACAGAAATATTATAAGGAACAGGAGTTTAGAACACTATGTCACCCATGAAACAGTAAAGCATATATAGTATATAGCTTAGCTCTGTCGCTCAGCCGTGTCCAACTCTTTGTGACTTCATGCACCGTAGCCCACCAGATTCCTCTGTCCAAGGGATTTCCCAGCAAGCATACTGGAGTGAGTTGCCATTTCCTTCTCCAGGGGATCTTCCTGACCCAGGGATAGAACTCAACTCCAGAACTCGAAACTCCTGCATTTCCTACGTTGGCAGGTAGATTCTTCACCATTATGCCAGCCAGTGTAGATATATACTAAGAACTCAAAGCAACAACAACAAAACTAAGGTCATATGTTGCTGCTGCTGCTGCTGCTGCTAAGTCACTTCAGTCGTGTCTGACTCTGTGCGACCCCATAGACGGCAGCCCACCTGGCTCCCCCGTCCCTGGGATTCTCCAGGCAAGAACACTGGAGTGGGTTGCCATTTCCTTCTCCAATGCATGAAAGTGAAAATGAAAGGGAAGTCGCTCAGTGGTGTCTGACTCTTCGCGACCCCATGGACTGTAGCCCACCAGGCTCCTCCGTCCATGGGATTTTCCAGGCAAGAGTACTGGAGTGGGGTGCCATTGCCTTCTCCAAAGGGCATACAGGGGCATATAGTTCATATGTTAAGAAAGAATGTAACTGAAATAATTAATTAAGCCTGAGAAGACATAGAAAGGAAAAACAGTAACAAAGAACAAGCACAATGAATAAGAAACAGTTATAAACATGGTGCATTTTAAGTCAACTGCATCCAAAATCCGTTCACATGTAAATACTCTAACCACAATAATTGAACATCAGAATAGATAAAAACAAAGGCAAAAAGAAGACACAACTATATGCACCTATAAAAACTCATTAATGAATAACTATGAAGTGATTTCTAGACTTCATGTTGTTAAACAGAGTAAAATAAAACACAAAGAGTATAATATGTTGCCTTTAAGAAGACAGGGATTTAAACATATACATATATCTAACAATAAACATAGAAAGGATAACCGGAAAGTAAGGGAATGAGTGCTAAAATAAGAGAATGAGAGTTTGAAACTTCATTTCTCAATTTCTCATTGAGAAACAGCAGATTTGCATAATCTCCACAATATCTTCCCCAAATATGCATAAACTATAAAAGGGAGAAGAGAGAAAATAGTAAGCTTAACAGTGGAGAAACCCAGCAGAAACTACTGTTTCAAGAGATCAAAATGGGAAAACCAAAATGTTCCAGAATTTTAAGTTGTTTTTTTTAAGTTCTGTCCTTAATCTGCGATAGCTGATTGTTTCTGAGATAGCGAAGACAGAAGAATGTATTTAGCACTGGGAGGATCTGGATCAAATCCTAGGCGTGCCACTCAGGGGCTCCGTGACACGGGGACTATTGATCTGTCCCTAAGAGGCTTGCCTCAGCTACCCTTAGGAGGACTGGACTGGGTTGCCGCGCCCTTCTCCAGGGTGTCTTCCTGAGCCTGGGTCTTTCGCATCTCTTGCACTGGCAGGCAAATTCTTTGCCACTAGTGCTACGTGGGCTTCCCCTTGGTTCACCTACCCTGAACGTGAAGTCCTGAGACCAGGCTCAAGGGGTCCTTGCTAACATTAAAGGAGATAATATGAGCCCTTGTTTCCTTGTGCAATCTGGCAGTATTACAAGTGTTTACTACATGCCAGTGTGTCAATACTTCATATATGCTTAGTCATTTCTTTCATAATCTTTGGCTGAGCCAGGTACTGTCATTGGCACCTGCCTTTAACAGAAAAAGATACTGAAGGTCAGAGAATGTAAATGACTTGGCTTAGCTACAGAACAATTCTGGGGGTGGGAAGCAGTGTATAGAGACAGAGATTCCAACCAGGACACAAAGCTTGTGCTCTGAATTGCCGGGAGACTGGGACATAATAGGTGCTCATTAAAGCTTACAGTTTGAAGCGCTATAATGGTTCTGAACATGAGTTTCTGGAGATAGAATGGCTGGATTTCCATCCCAGTTCTGCCATTCATTCACTTTGTGACTATGGTGAGTAACTTAATTGTTCTGGGCTTTGTTTATCTGAAAGAGCGGATGAGAAAGAATACCAACTAAAAAGAGATGCTATAGAATTAACTGATTTAAACATATATCAAGAGATACTAAGAACTTGCCTCCCTGATTCTGTTATCAGTAACACAATGCACATTTAATTGTTGCCTGAGATGATCTTCAGTCTTAGTTGGGCAACTATTGTTGATTTTCAGCTTTCTGGGTACCTTTTGGGACTCTATGTTCTGGCCCCCTTGGTGGAGAAAAGTGAAAAGCGAAAGCTGTTCAATTGTGTTCAACTCTTTGCAACCCCATGGACTGTACAGTCCATTGCTCTGAATTGCCGGGAGACTGGGACATAATAGGTGCTCATTAAAGCTTACAGTTTGAAGCGCTATAATGGTTCTGAACATGAGTTTCTGGAGATAGAATGGCTGGATTTCCATCCCAGTTCTGCCATTCATTCACTTTGTGACTATGGTGAGTAACTTAATTGTTCTGGGCTTTGTTTATCTGAAAGAGCGGATGAGAAAGAATACCAACTAAAAAGAGATGCTATAGAATTAACTGATTTAAACATATATCAAGAGATACTAAGAACTTGCCTCCCTGATTCTGTTATCAGTAACACAATGCACATTTAATTGTTGCCTGAGATGATCTTCAGTCTTAGTTGGGCAACTATTGTTGATTTTCAGCTTTCTGGGTACCTTTTGGGACTCTATGTTCTGGCCCCCTTGGTGGAGAAAAGTGAAAAGCGAAAGCTGTTCAATTGTGTTCAACTCTTTGCAACCCCATGGACTGTACAGTCCATGGAATTCTCCAGGTCATAATGCTGGAGTGGGTAGCCTTTCCCTGCTCCAGGGGATCTTCCCAACCCAGGGATAGAACCCAGGTCTCTTGCATTGCCAGTGGATTCTTTACCAGCTGAGCCACAAGGGAAGTCCTTGGTGGAGAGTTCATAACTAATTCTAATCAATGAGCTACATGCCAAGCGTTAGTCTGCAGTATTTAATTGCCAATAAAAAAACCTTCCTTTTTCTCCCCTGTGATCTACTAACCAACTGCCAGATTTACCTGAAATCTTGAGTGACTACAATGTATAGGCCTGCCTGCTTTCACAAGAATTAAAACTTCTTTTTTAAAAATGAAATTTCAGGGTTGTTTTACCACGCTAACAAACCTCTCTCTACTGAATCATTGCCTGACTGAATTGTTCAAATGGGCAAAAACCAGCCTAACCTGAATGATATATTTAATGAAACAGGGAAAAAATAAACCTCACTGTAAGAAAGCAACATTGCTAAAAGTTGCTTCAGCATACAGAAGAGCAGCTACAATCTGCACATTATGCTTTAAGAGACCACATTCATTTACATTGCAATTGCCCATTTGAAAAACACAGACGTGTGGCTGGGTGACTTTGGGGACAAATATGTAAACTAAGCTCTCACACAGCTTTCATTGAATTTCAAGGAGCATAAACAGTGTAGAGTGATGCAAAAATTCAGGGAATCAGGAAGCCAAGGTGTATAAACATAACTTGGAAAACATAACTGAAGCCCTGACAATCAGATCTGCGCCTCTCAGAGCAGCAATCTTGCCTGGGGCTGATTTATTTCTTTCTTCTTTACTTTATATCTGTATGAAGTCGCTGACACTGGGAAGTCCAGATGCAAATTGAAATTCACAAATGTAAAACTGTCACATTAATAAACTACACATTTATATTTTAGCCCTAGCATATTATTTGAGTTAGAATACAGTTGCAAATACAGGGGGTTAACTTATAACTTCCCTTTACACAGAGATATTGATCTTCATGAGATTTTAGAGTAATATAGAAAAACGGTTTTGCTCCAGAACAATATGAAGTTACTCTACACTCAATCCAAAGTTACTTTCTATTAGAAGGCTTTATAAACATAACTTGGAAAACATAACTGAAGCCCTGACAATCAGATCTGCGCCTCTCAGAGCAGCAATCTTGCCTGGGGCTGATTTATTTCTTTCTTCTTTACTTTATATCTGTATGAAGTCGCTGACACTGGGAAGTCCAGATGCAAATTGAAATTCACAAATGTAAAACTGTCACATTAATAAACTACACATTTATATTTTAGCCCTAGCATATTATTTGAGTTAGAATACAGTTGCAAATACAGGGGGTTAACTTATAACTTCCCTTTACACAGAGATATTGATCTTCATGAGATTTTAGAGTAATATAGAAAAACGGTTTTGCTCCAGAACAATATGAAGTTACTCTACACTCAATCCAAAGTTACTTTCTATTAGAAGGCTTGGTATGTTATAACAAGTCAGCCTAATAATATTTTTTAATGAGTAAGGTGAAATACTAACCTCAAATAATTGGGACTATGGCCACAGCTGTGAGAAATTATATATTTTCACGTATGTGTCTCCTATCAGGTCCGCCGCCACCGCCCCCGCCAAGTCGCTTCAGTCGTGACTCTGTGCGACCCCACAGATGGCAGCCCTTTGGGCTATGCCATCCTTGGGATTCTCCAGGCAAGAACACTGGAGTGGGTTGCCATTTCCTTCTCCAATGCATGAAAGTGAAAAGTGAAAGTGAAGTCGCTCAGTCGTGTCTGACTCAGCGACCCCATGGACTGCAGCCTACCAGGCTCCTCCGTCCGTGGGAGTCTCCAGGCAAGAGTACTGGAGTGGGGTGCCATTGCCTTCTCCGTCTATCAGGTCAGTTGCATGAAACACAATGAAAGCTGCTCTACCATGGGTATATAGAAGCTGTATAAAAACCATACATCAGTAGGGGATTGGAAGTCTGAAAATGAATCCAACTTTCTTCAACGTTAAACATAAATCTTATTTGCTTTTTTAGCGCATTTTAGGAGCTTTGGAAGTTCTTTCTCATTCCAATTTAGAGCTTTCTTAGTATTATTTCCCAAAAATTCTACCTGAGTAATTCTTGAATTCCCTTGGTCAATAGATGGTGATAACACCACGCTTTAGGTCTGAAAACTTCAATCCTTTTTCTAGATCTACCATTAATTAGGTAAATGTCTGTGAGTTTCTTGAAACCTCCTGAGATTTCAATTTCTTTCTCTGTAAAGTGAGGGTATGGACAAAATGATTGCCAAAGGCTCATCAAGCTATGATTCTGTTAAACTTCATTCCAGGTTCTTTAGTTTTCATGTTCAAATGTCTGAATTCTGGACCATGTTGGTTTCCATTCACAAACAGCCTTCTCTTTCTACCAGATGTACTAAGATCATGTTCAGCATGATCTTAGTTAGAATTTGAGGATTAAAAAGTGATTTGCAGAAGGTATTTTGCTGAGCCTAACTTAGGAAATCGTCTTCGGAACATACTTAGCGATCTGACCAGCGAAGACTGGGATCCTGTGAGTCCTATGAAAGCATCACATCCCGCATCCCATTGAGTCAGCTTCAGAAGGGGATGAGCAGACCTGAGGGATGCAGGGAGGAAAGAGTGTGTCTGTGACTGCTCTTGTCACATCTAGATGGTAAGAGGAGGATGCTCCCTTAGGAGAAGGACCAGAAACTGGTATCAGAAACACACAGTACACCCCTTATGAGTTTTTGTGCAGAGTACCAGTTTTCCTTCTGTGTCATAGAACATATATAATTCCCAATTTATAGTGTGTTTTTAGTTATCCTCAATTAATCATCATATTCTCCTCTCCAGTTGCACATTTATCATGCCTAGTATCTGTCCTTTGGTTCTTGCCATCATCAGAATTGACTTCTTCATCAAATCTTGTTCAAACTACAAACAGATCATCCTAATCGTTTTTCTTCCTTTTTAGCTATCCTTGATTTCTTTGATAGTCACAGTGCTAAAAACTCAACACACATTATGTTATTTTCCCAAATAAAACATCAACTGTTTTTTCCACTTAAAATTCATGTAAACTACCATAGAAGTGGTTCCTGCATATCTTTTCATCTTCATTTTTTCAACCACTGTCTCCCCACACCCATGGTCATGTCATAATGGGCTGGATGAATACCCCTTCTTCCCATCAACATATTGACTGATAACTTGCCTGGGGCCTTGGTCATCCTGGTCTTTCTATTCCAAATGTCCTCTCTTCCTTGTTAAATACCTCTCATTCAAGACTAAGCTACAAATGCTGACGTCTTTGCTAAGAATCTTTTTCTGTTTATATGAAGTTTTTTTTTTTCTCCTATTTCTTCTGTTACAGCCAGTGTCCTAGCCATACATTTGTCTATCAGAGCATCTTTATTTTTATAGTACATATATGTCTCAGTTCAGTTCAGTCGCTCAGTCGTGTCCGACTCTTTGCGACCCCATGAATCGCAGCACGCCAGGCCTCCCTGTTTATTACCATCTCTCGGAGTTCACTCAGACTCACGTCCATTGAGTTGGCGATGCCATCCAGCCATCTCATCCTCGGTCATCCCCTTCTCCTCCTGCCCCCAACTCCTCCCAGCATCAGAGTCTTTTCCAATGAGTCAACTCTTCGCATGAGGTGGCCAAAGTACTGGAGTTTCAGCTTTAGCATCATTCCTTCCAAAGAAATCCCAGTCTGCTACATCTTATCTATAAATCCTCAGAGATAAGAAACTATTCTTGAAAAAAAAATGTTTTTTTCATTCCTAGCATCCAGCAAATTACCTGAAACATATTACAGTTTCATATGCAGACACATATTCAACATTGTTGAATGTTGTTTATAAAGGTATTACTACTTTGGGAAACCCTAAATTACATAGTCAATTCAGAATGAGGATATATGAGTGTATAGGCCATCTTATGAATAAACTGGGGCATCTTTGGTAGCTCAGACAGTAAAGAGTCTGTCTGCAATGTGGGAGACCTGGGTTTGATTCCTGGATTGGAAGTGTCCTCTGGAGAAGAGAATTGCTACCCATTCCAGTATTCTTGCCTGGAGAATTCCATGGATAGAAGAGCCTGGTAGGTTACAGTCTAAAGAGTCACCAAGAGTTGAACACAACTAAGCAACTAACACTTTCACTTTCCATGGATTAATTAGGAAAATGTCATTACACTGAGTAGTTCCTGATCACACATATTTTTCTGAGCGTGTTCCCTGTTACATTTGCTATAGATGAGATATGTACACTGACTTGCCTTTAATCAGGATATATATTGTAGGAAAGATGAGGTATGTGTCGTTTGTACTGTGGAGGGCCTGAGGCATTCAGAAAGAAATTGTGTTAAAATCCTGGCTTTATACATACTACTTTTGTGTTCCTAATTAAATCAAAACCTCACTAAGCTTTTGTTTCTCTATCCAGGTTCTAATAATATCCAAATGGTAATAATGTCATGAAAATTCATAAAAGTAAACATTAACAGGAGGTTTACCAATTTTTAGTGACTAAAAAATAGTAAACACTACTTTTATAAATAATCATAACACATTAGAGTAAAGTGTGTGTCCTAAATAAAAAACAGGTAGAACTCAAAAAGAAAGGAGTTGAAATAACAATATGCAGCCATTTTGCTCACCATTTATCCTTTCTTTTACTTGCTGTTTTGGGCTTCCGTGGTAGCTCTGCAGTAAAGAATCTGCCTGCCAACGCAGAAGACACTGGTTTGATCTCTGGGTCGGGAGGATCCTCTGGAGAAGGAAAGGACAACCCACTCCAGTGTTCTTGCCTGAGAAATCCCATGGCACGCCACAGTCCCTGGGGTCGCAAGAGTCAGACATGACTTAGTGACTAAACAACAAATACAACCTACTACTTTAATCCTTATATTCCTTCTCCTGATTCCACAGAGTGCTGACTTTTCCTGGGAACACATTTATACTTACCTTTATAGTTATGTTATTATTCCATGTGAAAATCTCTGAGTAAGTTTATGAAGGGTTCAATAGGTAATAAACTCTTTAAAAGATAAAGCAAGTCACAGACTTAGTTTATATATGAAATATATCTTTCACAGCCTTTGACATTTAATAGGTATTCAATTGGAGAAGGCAATGGCACCCCACTCCAGTACTCTTGCCTGGAAAATCCCATGGATGGAGGAGCCTGGTGGGCTGCAGTCCATGGGGTCACTAAGAGTGGGACACGGCTGAATGACTTCACTTTCACTTTTCACTTTCATGCATTGGAGAAGGAAATGGCAACCCACTCCAGTGTTCTTGCCTGGAGAATCCCAGGGATGGGGGAGCCTGGTGGGCTGCCATCTATGGGGTCACACAGAGTCAGACACGACTGAAGTGACTTAGCAGCGGCAGCAGGTATTCAATAATTATTTATTTTAGCAAATTGCCATAACTCTTTTCAAGAGCTAAAGAAAAAGAATCCTCCAAGAATGTCTCTCTATAGATAAATTAATTTATAGTACATAATTACATTTTATGTTGGATTATGTTTCCTCTGAGTCTATGGACATTGTTTTTATATAATTTTTTATATTTCCAGTGAGACTTATAAGCACACTTTTGTGAAAGAATTAGTTATTATTGCACATCCAAACCAAATGGGGAGTATTCTATTCTGACAACTATACATATCGAACTATATACAGTGGTTTGAGTGAATTAATGCTTAATTACCATTACATCTCCCAAAGATGGGCTTCCCTGAGAGCTCAGTTGGTAAAGAATCAGCCTGCAGTGCAGGAGACCCACGTTTGACTCCTGGGTCGGGAAGATCCGCTGCAGAAGGGATAGACCACCCATTCCAGTACTCTTGGGCTTCCCTTGTGGCTCAGCTGAAAAAGAATCCAGCAGCAATGTAGGAGACCTGGGTTTGATCCCTGGGTTGGGAAGACCCCCTGGAGAAAGGAAAGGCTACCCACTCCAGTATTCTGGCTTGAAGAAGTCCCTGGGGTCACAAAGAGTCAAACATAACTGAGTGACTTTCACTTTCCTCCCAAAGATCATCAGTTTGGAAATTTTCTTTAACTGGAGTCTGTGAATTCTAATAAGCTCTGTTTTTTAACACAAGAAATCAAATTCATAGATGATAAGCAAATATGATTAACTCATTACCTACCACCTTGATGCATATTTTTAATTATAAAAGAGCCACTTTTTATATTCAGAGATAAATTTAATTATGATAAGCTGAACTTTAAAATATGTGAGAGATAATATAGCTTGATCCCAACAGAAAATCTGGTTCTCAAAATCTGGTTCAGGCCATTATACATTCGCTCTGTGACCCTGAACCCCTCCAACTTTCCTGTGTGTGTCCACTCATCAGTGGGATGGAATTAAAAGATACACTGCTCACCAGGGCAATTGTCAGAATACATTAACATTTGGAACATGTTTTTAGACGTCTGTCTTAAGATGATTTTAGTGTGCAAAAATGTCATTATGACTGTGAAATGTCTTGTTTGACCCTATTAACCCTGCATCTTCATTTTGTCATACTTTTTTCCATGAAGACTCAATTTTCCATGAAGACACAACATTCCACTCATTTCTTGGTAAAAAGCTCCATTTGCCTATTCTTTACTACATTCAAAGTGGAACCTTATTTATCTAATAATATACATTTCTCTGTTAATTACAGGTGAGCGAGGAGGAGGAGTGGGTATCAGCCTTGGGAGAGTTGACATGCTTTAACTGCATTGGCTGCTATGGAAGCTCAAATTTATAGAAGAGACCACCGAAAACCTCCTTAATCGGGTTTGGTTTCAGGCTCAGGAGGCAGAGTTTGACCTCCTTCCCCACCAGAAAGCGCCTCGCTTCGTCACTTTTGGAGGAGTGCCCTTCCTTTCTCTGTGTGCCATGGCTGAGCTTTCGCTCCTGTGGACCGGTGCTTTCAGGTGGATGGCTTACGTTTTCCTTTTTTCTGTTAGATTGGTGCCTGTATCACAAGGAAAGTCAAAGTGAAAGTGTTAGTCTCTCAGTCAAGTCTGACTCTTTGCAACCCCATGGACTGAACCCCTCCAGGCTCCTCTGTCCATGGAATTCTCTAGGCCAGAATACTGGAATTTCCTCCTCCAGGGGATCTTCTCAACCCTGGGTCTCCTGCATTGCAGGCAGATTCTCTTCTGTCTGAGCCACCAGGGAACATAAGATGTTAAATATTTTATGTTTAAATATTTAACTATCTTAAATATTGTCATTCAGTGTAGCTGGTGTTCCCTGAGCACACGACTTAGCCTCTTCTACAGCTATGTCACAACTAATAAATAATCAATTCTATTTAAACAAAATATACTTTCCTACTAATAATAATCTAATAATAAATAATCAATTCTATTTAAACAAAATATACTTTCCTACTACATGTAGTTTTAGCAATACATGGAAAAGCTGTTAAAATATTCTCCATCAGATATGTTATCCACATAAACTAAGTGCTGATTTATAATCTACACATTTCATTGCAAATTGATTTTGTTCACCTTTGGTATAAAATAATGTTTCCACTCATCTGGAGAGTAACTGCTCTTGGTTGTATGGCATTGATATTTTGCCACTTCCAACAGAGTCATTTAATAGACCAATTTTTGTCAACAGCTTTTCCTGATTTCTCCCTGAGAATAATATTTGTGTTAACTTAGTGTTTGCCTTTAGAGTCTTCTGGGTAATCCGCTGCCCTGTACTTGTTTTTGAGACAAAAAGTGTTAATTTGAAGGATGAGTGAATGATTCTGTTCTCTTCCTTCCTTTTTCTTACGGGGGAAAAAAAAAAAGAAGTTGATTCTATAAATTGCGTGCTGAACTTGTAATGAAAAAAAATGACTGAACCCCTCCAGGCTCCTCTGTCCATGGAATTCTCTAGGCCAGAATACTGGAATTTCCTCCTCCAGGGGATCTTCTCAACCCTGGGTCTCCTGCATTGCAGGCAGATTCTCTTCTGTCTGAGCCACCAGGGAACATAAGATGTTAAATATTTTATGTTTAAATATTTAACTATCTTAAATATTGTCATTCAGTGTAGCTGGTGTTCCCTGAGCACACGACTTAGCCTCTTCTACAGCTATGTCACAACTAATAAATAATCAATTCTATTTAAACAAAATATACTTTCCTACTACATGTAGTTTTAGCAATACATGGAAAAGCTGTTAAAATATTCTCCATCAGATATGTTATCCACATAAACTAAGTGCTGATTTATAATCTACACATTTCATTGCAAATTGATTTTGTTCACCTTTGGTATAAAATAATGTTTCCACTCATCTGGAGAGTAACTGCTCTTGGTTGTATGGCATTGATATTTTGCCACTTCCAACAGAGTCATTTAATAGACCAATTTTTGTCAACAGCTTTTCCTGATTTCTCCCTGAGAATAATATTTGTGTTAACTTAGTGTTTGCCTTTAGAGTCTTCTGGGTAATCCGCTGCCCTGTACTTGTTTTTGAGACAAAAAGTGTTAATTTGAAGGATGCGTGAATGATTCTGTTCTCTTCCTTCCTTTTTCTTACGGGGGAAAAAAAAAAGAAGTTGATTCTATAAATTGCGTGCTGAACTTGTAATGAAAAAAAAAAAAGGACAGTACATTTTACTAAGGACAGTACATTTTAAAAATGAGGTCAATGATATTAGCTGTTGCTGCTGCTAAGTCACTTCAGTCGTGTCTGACTCTGTGCGACCCCATAGACATCAGCCCACCAGGCTCCCGCATCCCCGGGATTCTCCAGGCAAGAACACTGGAGTGGGTTGCCATTTCCTTCTCCAGTGCATAAAAGTGAAAAGTGAAGTCGCTCAGTCCTGTCCGACTTGTAGCGACTCCATGGACTATGTAGCCTACCAGGCTCCTCTGTGCATGGGATTTTCCAGGCAAGAGTACTGGAGTGGGTCGCCATTTCCTGCAGTCATAAAGTTTAATGATTGGCCACCTATTAAGAACTAGGTGCAGATGGATCAGAAATTAAATATATTTTGCTCATGTTCACAGTACATTTGTTCACATTTTCTAGTTTTGTTTTGCTGCTTATGAGAAACTGTTATATTTAGGTCTTCCCTGGTGGCCCAGCTGGTAAACAATCCACCTGGAATGTGGGAGACCTGGCTTTGATCTCTCGGTTGGGAAGATACAGCTACCCACTCCAGTATTCTGGCCTGGAGAATTCCATGGACTGTAGAGTCCATGGGGTCACAAAGAGTTGGACATGACTGAGCCACTTTCAATTTTATAGTTTATGAGAAACTATTATATTTATATATCACTTAATGCAAATACAGATTCATGTTTCATTTTGCCCTAGAATTTATCATTTTTATGTTCATGATGTTTTACAAGGTTGCAGCATATTGCAATTTTCATCATTCCTTTTATGTGTCCCTGATTCATGTTTGAGCCACTCATCCAGTCCTCCTCTAACTAAGCCTGATTTCTCAAATTATCAGCATAGAACTTCTTTCAAGTTCTAGAGGAGACAGAGGACACCCTGCATTACCCAGATCAGGAGCACAAGGGACTTGCTGACTCTCTGGGGAAAAAATGGTTTCATTCTCTTCTAGCAAGAGAATTATGGAGAAGGTAGAACAAATTTTAGATGTTGCAGGATTTGTCAAGTCACATTGTAATGATTGTAAATGACAGAGTCCCTTGAGAAGCTGAGTGGGAGGTGGCAGGTGAGTTATATGCCTTTATCAGGGAAGAGAACCAGTTCAGTTCAGTTAGTCACTCAGCCCCATCCGGCTCTTTGCAACCCCATGGACTGCAACATGCCAGGTTTGCCTGTCCATCACCAACTCCCAGAGCTTTCTCAAACTCATATCCATTGAGTCAGAGATGCCATCCAAACACCTCATCCTCTGTCATCCCCTTCTCCTCCTGCCTTCAATCTTTCCCAACATTAGGGTCTTTTCCTGTGAGTCAGTTTTTTTGCATCAGGTGGCCAAATATTGGAGCTTCAGCTTCAGCATCAGTCCTTCCAATGAATATTCAGCACTGATCTCCTTTAGGATGGACTGGTTGGATCTCCTTGCAGTCCAATGGACTCTCAAGAGTCTTGTCCAACACCACAGTTCAAAAGCATCAATTCTTTCATGCTCAACCTTCTTTATAGTCCTACTTTCACATCCATACATGACCACTGGAAAAACCAGAGCTTTGACTAGATGACCCTTTGTCAGTAAAGTAATGTCTCTGCTTTTTAATATGCTGTCTAGGTTAGTTATAGCTATTCTTCCAAGGAGCAAGCATCTATTAATTTCATGGCTGCAGTCACCATCTGCAGTGATTTTGGAGCCCTGCCAAAATAAAGTCTGTCACTGTTTCCATTGTTTCCCCATCTATTTGCCATGATGGGATGGGACCATATGGCATGATCTTAGTTTTCTGAATATTGAGTTTTAAGCCAACTTTTTCACACTCCTCTTTCACTTTCATCAAGAGGCTCTTTAGTTAACAGACTGATTCCAAATTGGGAAAGGAGTACATCAAGGCTGTATATTGCTACCCTGCTTACTTAACTCTGTGTACATCATGCAAAATGTAGGGCTGGATGAAGCATGGTCTGAAATCAAGATTGCTGGGAGAAATATCAATAACCTCAGATGTGCAGGTGGCACCCCCCTTAAGGTGGAAAGCACTGGAGAGAACCAGAGAGGATGCTAAGTCTGCCTCCTTTATGTGTGCCTGAGCCCCTGTGTTGTTCTCCTGAAACTACCACAGTGTCATTGATCAGCTATACCCCAATAGAAAATAAAAAGTGATTTAAAAAAATCTCTATGGTTTAGTTCCATTTATAAAATTCTGAAAACTGAAGGACAGAAAGCAAATCAGTGGTTTCCTAGAGGACAGGGATGGTAAGAAATGGAGACATAAAGGGGCAAAAGGAAGCTTTGCGGATGATGGACATAGTGGTCATCTTGCTCGCAGTGATGCTTCCATGCCTGTAGACTATGTAAAGCTCATTTTGTATACTTTAAATACACATAGTTTATTGTACATTAAATTGCAATAAAACTGTAGAAAAAAATACAATAGTTTTTTCTGAACTCCATGCAGTTGAAAAAAATTACCTTCCTCCTGGGATTTTAGACCATTATACTCAATGATAGTTCTTTATTCACTAAGTTTTCTTAATATTAACACATGCATTAAGTAAAACCTCCTGGATAGCAGCAGATACAGTATTTCTAGTGTCTTGCTTTCCTGGGAGACCACACAGAATATATTCCACTGGTAACTTTGAAGTAGATTGTGTGTGAGATGGACTATCCCAGAAAGCTGATGCCCCCCAGTCTTGGGCTAGATCCCTCTCCCCTGCCATATTTCTTCCTCAATAGGAGAAGGAGACATTTCATTTCCTTTTCCTCTGAAGCAGCAGTGAGAATAACGTAAGATTTCCTTCAGCAACCGCCGGAGTTGCTTTTTATTTATAGCAGGCAAAGAAATAGGTAGAAACACTATTTGTGACAAATGATAACAATTATGTCCAGCTTTTTCCAATGAAATGTACAATGCATATTCAGTACTGACTTGCCTGCATGTATATTTTGCTCCAAAATTGTGCATCTCATCCTCCCAGTCAGTCTTCAGCTGCCTACAGCAGTGGCAGGACGCCTCTTCCTAGGAGGGGGTCATTACTCCCTGGACTGCACCGTGATTGCCAAAGTTACCTGCAGCAATTTCAGAGCGAAGTGAAGGACTTTATCGTTTGGAACTTTGTAGAGTCTATTTCCAATAATTTGACTTTCCCATAACCTTCAAAGTTCTGCAAGTCCTTGACGGAGTTGCTCTGTGGAAGCCTATGAGGAGAACAGTCCAGAAGAAATGCTGAAAAAGCTGTGTCCCCACGTAACATACATCAGAGAAGATGCAACCTCTGCTTAAATACCAAAGTGAAAAAGTCAGGCAGTTCAAATGAAAGACAATAGAAGTCTTTTAAACAATCAGCTAATGTTGTTTAAGGTAGTTCAGAAGCTGCAGGCTTCATCGGTGCTTCAAAATAGATGTTTTATATAGTACATAGAAGCCAAAAGCTTTTCACAAATAAATACTATTATTTGGAGGAACGTTATAGAAAAGCCATGTTCAAAAACTCAAAATTTTCTGCCCAGAGAAGGAAATGGCACCCCACTCCAGTATTCTGCCTGGAGAATCCCAAGGACAGAGCCTGGTGGGCTGCAGTCCATGGGGTCACAAACTGTCAGACACGACTGAGTGACTGAACAACAATTAACCTTCAGAAACAAACAACCCCACCTGATCATGTGACCTATAATTAAATAAGCAGGGGAAAGTAGAAATTACAGTGATGGATACATAAAAATATTTAGCTAGCATACTGATATCCATTTTAGTTTTGTAAAGACAGAGCTTTCACGCATAGGAAAAATGTGATTAATAATATACGTCCCTTGTGGTTCAGATGGTAAAGAGTCTGCCTGCAATGCAGGAGACCCAGGTTCAATCCCTTGGAGGAGGAAATAGCCACCCACTCCAGTAATCTTGCCTGGAAAATTCCATGGATGGAGGAGCCTGGCAGGTATAGTTCATGGGGTTGCAAAGAGTCAGACTTGACTGAGCAACTTCACTTTCACTTTTCACTATTCATACATTAAACACTGAGTTTCTCTGTTGGAAATACAGCATACATCATTCATGTAATTCCGTATATAAAACTGAAAGGTAGATATTGCAGCCTATCAACTGTCGTTCAGTCGCTAAGTGGTGTCTGACTCTTAGTGACCCTATGAATCCAGCACACCTGGCTTCCCTGTCCTTCACTATTTCCTGGACTTTGCTCAAACTCACGTCCACTAAGTCTGACACCATCCAGCCATCAGTGAGAAAGCCAAATGTACAGACTTTAAAAGAAGCTGCTTCACCGCACCAGGCTGGGCTTGAGCTTATTTCTTTGGGTGGCTCTCGGGGTCACGTTATGGCCCGGGTTCTTCAGTCTTAGCTCCTGGCCACTGCTCCCCGATGCTCGGTTATCAGCCAAGCATTGCTCTACTGTTATCCCCTGTTCAATGTGTCTCTAATCAAGTGTTAGTGGCTCAGTCCTGTCTGTCTCTTTGCGACCCCATGGACCGTAGCCTGCCAGCCTCCTCTGTTCATGAATTCTCCAGCCAAGAATACTGGAAATGCTCAGAATGAGGGCAGGCTTCTCCCATGGTCCCTGAAATCCAGGCCTGGTTCTGCCTCCCCTACAGAAGCTCCCCTTCGGTGTGGGTGGGATTGTGAGAGCTAAGCATCCTCTGAATTACTTGTTTTTAACAAGAGTCACTCCAGTGATGACACGACATTACAGAAGTCCCTAGTGTAGCCTATGTGGTGAGGTTGCCCTGCTGACTTTGAAGAAGCGTACTGCACCCCACTCCAGGACTCTTGCCTGGAAAATCCCATGGACAGAGGAGCCTGGTGGGCTGCAGTCCATGGGGTCTTGAAGAATCAGACACAACTGAGCGACTTCAATTTCACTTTTCACTTTCATGCATTGGAGAAGGAAATGGCAACCCACTCCAGTGTTCTTGCCTGGAGAACACCAGGGACGGGGGAGCCTGGTGGGCTGCCATCCATTGGGTCACACAGAGTCGGACACGACTGAAGTGACTTAGCAGCAGCAGCAGCAGCAACTGCTCTCTTGTGAGAGGGTCACATTGCCAGGACCTGGGGGTGGCCTCCAGAAGCTNTCAGACACGACTTAGCACCTAAAACCAGCAACAATTCCTAAGAAGGGTATAATTTTTACATATATATTTGCACCTTTTTTTTCCCTATTGATACCTTATTATGACTTCTTCCCTTTGTGACTTGACGAGTTTAAATTTCCATAATCCACATGTAATGTATCACATTTACATACTGCTTTCACATATCACTATAGTTATTTACAGATTGGGAAACTAAAATTCAGCGTAGTGAAATCACTAATCCATCATTTGAAAGGTGTGGAAGGATACATACAAAATTAAATAATTATTTGACCTTTATAGGTTATGGACTGACAAACACTGCTGCTCAGATAAGGAATATACTGAGGCCAAGTACTTTTTTCAAATATTGGTGGTTGGGTTGCTAAATTGTATCCGACTCTTGCAAACTCATGGGCTGTATCCTGTTAGACTCCTCTGTCCATGGGATTCTCCAGTCAACAATACTGGAATACTGAAGCCATTTCCTTCTCCAGGGGATCTTTTCAAGCATTAGGAGAGTAAATAATAGAGAAGGAAGTCTCCCCCAGAAGCACTAGTGGTAAAGATCCCACCTGTAAGTGCATGAGACATAAGAGACACAGATTCAATCCCTAGGTCAGGAAGAATCCCTGGAGAAGGAAATGGCTAACTACTCCAGTATTATTGCCTGGGAAACCCCATGGACAGAGGAGCCTGGCGGGCTACAGTTCACTGGGTCGCAGAGTCAGACATGAGTGAAGTGACTTAGCTCCCATGCACGAGAACGTTTCCATTCCAGAGATTTCAGGAAATAAGAATTGAAGAGGCTAGTTAGATGTGGAATGGATCCTATTGAGAACCTATTTATAAAGGCATTTTTGGAGATTATATTGAAAACTTTACTGATATTCTCACAGAATTTGATTAGATCAATTTAAGATATTCATGCAATATTGTTAATTTAGTTTAAAACAATAGACATTCTTCTACATTTTTCCATATTTCATAAGCCTTTTAATTCTCATAATGATCCAGTGCAATAGGTAATGTTACCTACATTTTATTTTATTATTTAAAAAATTTTTATTTATTAATTTATCCTGTAGTGGGTTGAGACTTGTGGAATCTTAGTTTCCCAACCAGGGATTGAACCCAGGTCCTCAACACTGAGAGCATGGAGTCTTAATGACTGGATGGCTGGGGAATTACTCATCCACATTTTAAAGTTAAGGGAACTGAGGAAGACAGAGCTTCGTCTTGCAGCTCATAAATGAGGCTGAGATTTCAATCTAGGCTGGATGACATCTGAATGTATTGATTTAACCACTAAAGTGTCTCTTCTTAGATTAAGCCATAGAAAATTGCCAATATTCAGTGATGTTCACATATAAAAACAGCAATTTCCTATGGTTTGAGTGATGATTATTAGAATTTTTATTGCTATCATTTTCCAATGTTAAAAGACAATTTGCTGTTTAATCTGTCTCCATATGATAACACTTAAATGTGAAACATAAAAAATTAATGTATTTTTCACTCAATTTATCTTCAGTTTATTTAATTACAGTAAGTTTGTTTTGAGTCACAGGATTAGACAATTCAAGCTGTATATCAGAACTCAGTTCAGTTCAGT
>SJYT01084287.1:229301-250249 GCA_006410635.1 Cephalophus harveyi | reverse complement strand
AGGCTGAGCACCGAAGAATTGATGCTTTTGAACTGTGGTGTTGGAGAAGACTCTTGAGAGTCCCTTGGACTGCAAGGAGATCCAACCAGTCCATTCTGAAGGAGATCAACCCTGGGATTTCTTTGGAAGGAATGATGCTGAAGCTGAAACTCCAGTACTTTGCCCACCTCATGTGAAGAGTTGACTCATTGGAAAAGACTCTGATGCTAGCAGGGATTGGGGCAGGAAGAGAAGGGGATGACAGAGGATGAGATGGCTGGATGGCATCACTGACTCGATGGACGTGAGTCTGAATGAACTCTGGGAGTTGGTGATGGATAGGGAGGCCTGGTGTGCTGCGATTCATGGGGTCGCAAAGAGTCAGACACCACTGAGCGACTGAACTGAACTTAACTGAAGTACAATCTCATGAGAAGCAAGAACATTGCTGGGACTAGAATCTAAAAGACAGTGAAGACCATAGCAAGACATTTCTGTTTTCAGTGTGTCTGGATGCACATGGATGGTTTTATGAAGATTAGTAAAATAACCTAATTTATTTCCTTAAAGTACCACTCAGGTTGTGTGGTTGAGGAAGGACTGAATGGGGCAAACAGTCCAGCCAAATGATGATGGCAGCTTAACCATGATGATAGACTGGAGTTTAGAAAGAGTGGCTATACTTGTATATGTTTTATGTGGATGAGGATAACATTTTTTGATATGCTGATATTAAGTGAGAGATAAAGTAAGAGATATCACTTAAATTTTAGGTTTGAGTAACTGAAAGGAAGAAAGTGTCATTTAGATTGGAGGCTCAATTTTACTATATGCATAGGTAGGGAAAATAGGAGTTCTGCCTAAGATACCAAGAGGAGGTAGTGAATTGGGAATGGTTCAGATGCTGGTTTGATCCCTGGGTCAGGAAGATCCCCTGGAGTAGGAAATGACAATCCTTCAGTGTTCTTGCCTGGACAATCCCATGGACAGAGCAGCCTGGTGGGATAATGTAAACGGGGTCCCAAAGAACTGGACATGATTAAGTGTACACACACACACACACACACAATGATTCAGTATTCCAGAGTAGAATCGAGTACCAGAGATACAAATTTAAAGTATACAAAGTACTGAATTTACTGGATGAGTAGAAAAGCCCTGAGGGAAGTTGGGGAGGATGAAGAGGCTCCACAAAGAAGCCTGAGAGGGAGTAGCCAATATACTCAGTGAAAAGATCAGGAGAACATCAAGCAGATGAAGAAAGACTTTGGGGAAGTTAGACATGATATCTAAGAAGTCATATAATCTGAGAATTGAAAATCATTCATTAGATTTGACAAGCTATAAGTTATTGTTGATAGAGAAAAATTCAATGTTACTGCTTTTTGAGTCATGAGTTTTATTAGCAATGGATTCTTAGGGAGAAAAGAAATCAAACAGTATTCAAATACTTGCTGATTCATAAGTAAAGGCAATCCATTTGACTATGAAGCTAGAAAAAAAGTCAGTGTACAGATTGTGAGTTAACTATTATAAATAATTTCCTAGAACAAATATACTTACAATCTAGATGAGTAAAATATTTTTATAGGACATAGTTTAACAAATGTAATTTCTTGTAAGAAACCTTAATAGTTTCAAAGTTTACATGCACAGTGTTTAGAAACATTAAAATTATCCTTTTAGCATTACTTGAGAACTCTGCCTTACTTGGCAAATATACTTAGAAACTCTTCTCTATGAAGACACAAAAAAACATAAATTTAACTTAAAATTTATGGAGGACAAAAATATGCAATGGTTTGCTAACTTTTTTCCCCTTACCCATGTAAACCAAATAATATATAGGCTAAGTAAGGGCTTTGTCTTTTCCAAGAATCTGGGTCAAGATCTTTCTAATTCTATTTAAGTTTCTTCATTAAAACATTAACTGAAGTCTGTTGTTTGTGGCTTCAATTATAATTTCTAGTCAAGGATAATTTAATATTGTGTAACTTACACAAATCTTTTTCCACACTGGGGAATTTGCCAAAAGAAGTTTCAGTAAAACAGTGAAAGCAAAAGCATAACTGGAGAGAGATCAGAAGAAACAGGAGAATAGGAGGTAAAATCAATGACTATAGATATCTTTTGAAGAGTTTTGCTTTAATAGCAGCAAAGGGAATGTGGGGTCAAGAGCTTTTTACTGTAGTTGGTTTTTCTTTTTAAGATGGAAATATGACATTTTGATAGATATGATCTTGTAGCCTTGATCTTGTAGGGATACTGGACAAGGACTGAGTGGCAAAGTCGAACAAAATCCTTAAGCAGGTGAGACAGGAGGCATGCTACTGGGAAAAGGGTAGGTTTAACTCTAGCACATAAGCTTATCTTTGGTCAAACAAGATTTTGTAGAACAGGATATGGAGTTTGAATTCAATGGATCAAAAATCAGAACAAATTTTAATAACTAATCAGGAAGTAGGATCTCAGTTTTAGAAAATTAAGTTATAATGTAGCTTTTGATAATCACAAGTTCCAGAAGGTAACAACCATTGGAGTGACTGAAAGATAGGACAGAAGAAAAAGCCATTGAAATGACAAAATTTTAAAAAGAAATGAAAGATCAGGTGCTGGATGTGCCAGCCACAAGGATGTTGATATTGTCAAGAATGAGATGGCTGGATGGCATCACTGACTCGATGGATGTAAGTCTGAGTGAACTCCGAGAGATGGTGATGAACAGGGAGACCTGGCGTGCTGCGATTCATGGGGTCGAAAAGAGTCAGACATGACTGAGCGACTGAACTGAACTGAGGCAGGGAGAACATGCTTATAAGGCAAAAGCTTATTAGTGAGTGAAACAACAATGAGTATTGGTAGATGACATAAATAAGAAGGCTGAGAGGCTAAGAGTTAACATGTAAACCTCAAACTGCTGGCAGCGTTTCAAGATGGAGGAGATGGAATGTTATGGAGGACTCCTTGTGGCTCTGAGGTCAATAGTTGATCTTTGAAAAACAAAGTACAGTGCACAGTGGTGTAAATCAGATATAGCTTTGGTTCGAAGATCGAAGCAACTCTATACTGTAGTCAAAGATCTGTAACAGCAGGAGTATATGCTCAGAAACAGAACAGTCCATAGTACCTTCAAATGCCTGGTTTTAAAACTTAACATGTGTGGCAGAATAAAATTTTGTGATAAACTGGACAGAAACTGTTGGGCAAAGCCATGGAATTCTTTGAGGTGAGTAAAAATCTCAAGAGAGAGATACTTCCTTTATATTAGTAGAATACTGGAAAATTTTAGTTATAATTGATATTTCTACTCCATTTTTTATAGCTTATCAAAACTTTATGTATAGGTATGCACATACATATTTTATTACACAGAATATTCACAAAGATCAGTAATTCTTGCTGATCTCATATTTTTGTCATAACAGAAGCATATGAATGCTGTGTCAAGCAAAATGATCAAACATTCACTTAGTGAAGTGAATATTCTCTGTCACACCATTCACTGACTAGTCATTCACTGTTATACTTTCATCTTGACCAGTTTATCTTGAAGAAATAAGACATATCCTTATTGATGCTTTTGATTTTTTCCCTCAAAGTTTGAAAGTGAAAGTCTCTCAGTCGTGTCTGACTGTTTGCGACCCCATGGACTACACAGCCCATGGAATTTTCCAAGCCACAATACTGGAGAGGGTAGCCTTGCTCTTCTCCAGAGGATCTTCGCAGCCTAGGGATTGAACCCAGGTCTCCCTCATTGCAGGCGGATTCTTTACCAGCTGAGCCACAAGGGGATCTCTTATTTCAATTTAAACCATTTATTGCTAAGAGTATTTGTCACTTGTATTTTATTATGCATGTTCTCTTGATTCACCATGGGAAAATATATTATGCATCTGTTATGAACTGCTATTCTCATTTCCAGAGAATAATAATTTTGCCTTATTTGGACATACATATCCCCCATGCTTGCTTTAGAATGTTTTACTATTTTATAACAAGTAATACAGTAGTTCCAAATTGAGCATAATCTCATATTCACCAAGAATAATATAACTAAATTTAAAATATGACTTCCTTCCCTTTTGGAAGGAAGGCTTCCCTGATAGCTCAGTTGGTAAAGAATCCGCCTGTAATTCAGGAGACCCTGGTTTGATTCCAGGGTCAGGAAGATCCACTGGAGAAGGGATAAGCTACCCATTCCAGTATTCTTGGGCTTCCCTTGTGGCTCAGCTGGTAAAGAATCTGCCTGAAATGTGGGAGGCCTGGGTTTGATCCCTAGGTTGGAAGATCCTCTAGAGAAGGGACAGGCTACCACTCCAGTGTTCTGGCCTGGAAAATTCCATGGGCTGTGTAGTCCATGAGGTTGCAAACAGTCGGACACAACTGAGAGACTTTCACTTTCCCCATTGGAAGAATAATGCTATTAATCTTACTGGCTTTTCTAATGTGAGATCTTAAAATTGATTTAACAATCAATAATGGACAAATGTGAAGCAGATATAACTTTGCAGCTTCCTAGGAGAATTTTGCAAATCAGAACTTTTCCCAGCATAATTTCACTGGTGACAAGATGTCAATAAAATCAACCAAGTGGACAGAGTTATGACTACCCTTAAAGTACTTTACTTCTTTAGGGGGCAGATTTGGCCCCTGGAATATATAGATGGGTTCACATTTTCTTTCACTTGTATAGTTCTTAAATGTATTATTCCTTGAATTCATCTGTCTGATTTTTCTACATGTCAAGGACACTTTGTAATTTTTCAACAAATCCTGTCACTAACTTGTAAAAAATGTAATAAATCTCTTCCCCTACTCTCTCTGTCTATGATAGATCCTCAGGCCTGAGTATCTAAAGATTAAGAACCCTAGAGAGGATATAACAGGGTACAGGGACTCAGGAAAGCAAATATTCAGTCATTCATTTTTCTGAATTTGCTTTCTGACATATTGCTTTAACATTTTAGAAGGGCAGAGCCAAGGCTCTGGCTCATGACTCGGAACCCAGATGCGGCTTCTGCTCCTCTCTTGTCACACACAATTTGTCTCCTAGTTTCCCATTGTTCTAGTCTTTAGCATTGTGTTTGATATTATCCAGTCTTCTTCCTTCGTTCGCCCATTTGTATATAATCTATTGCTCTGACAGTTTAGATCCTTACATTCTCCCAGTTCCTCTATAGTTTGCGTTCCTTGGCAGTAACTCAATTGGAACAACACTGGCTTCACTCTTGGCCCATGTGTTTGGCAAACTTTAGTTTCCTACTCTCTGTAGATGGGTTTCAGAAACATAACCCTGGCTTGAGTTGCAGACTTTGTGTTTGCAATTATATGAAGAATTTGCCCTCAATAAGGTATGCTACTGGCAAACCATGCAGCAGTCCAGTGACTCTCTGGAGCTGCATGGTTTCCCCTCCAGTTAACACTGTTTTTATTTCTGGGCCAAACACATCAGGATGTGGTCTGATGCCTACCACCTAGCAAAGAACAACTTTATATCTTTGTTTGGGTAAACTTAATTCAGAATTTGTATGCTGACTGATGGGACAAAATAGAACCTCCTTTCCAAAACTTTAGTATATGAGTACCACACCAGTTTATACCAATTTCTACATCTATTTTTTCTTCACATTCACACTTTCAGCTCTGCAGTTCATGCCATTTCAATGAAATTGTTTTCCACAAAGCTCTAGTAATGGCTTCTCAGAAAATATAGTAGATGATTTGTAATTCTTGAATTACTTGACTTCTTGGGAGTATTTTTAAACATTAGTTAGTCATTCTCTCTGTTATTGTCTGAATGTTTGTGACAGCCCCCTCCATGATTAATGTATAAATGTTAACACCCAATATGATATTTAGAAGGTATGGTCTTTTGGGGGGTGATTAGACATGAGAATTGGACCTCACAGTGCTCTTGAAAAGAGACCTCACATTGCTCCCTAGTCCCTTACTTAAATAAGTGTGCTTGTTTTAAATGATTATCTTCCAACCAGACTGTCAGCTCAGTGAGGGATGGTACTACATCTCATTTCTTCACTCCCATGTTTCTGGTTTCTAGCTCATTTACTGACATTTTGAATAGTAAATACTATAAATATTATAAACAGAGGAATTTTATACCTCCCCAAACGATTAAGATTTGAAAGCATTCAAAAGCCTTCACTTGTTACTGAGGAAGCCAAAGTCCTTAATTTACATTATCTTACAAGACTACAAAACCTAGCTCTTCTGTTGTTTAGTTTTTGCTTTTTTTGTATTATTTTCCTGGAATATTTTTCCTTTGGTTATTCCCATAACAGTTTCTTTACCTTTCTTAAATATACTTGGCATTGGCTTATGCTGGTCTTATCTATTACTATTTCCTCTGACTGGAACGCTGTTCCTAGTTCAATTCAGTTCAGTTGCTCAGTCATGTCCGACTATTTGCAGCCCCATGGACTGCCACACACCAGGCTTCCCTGTCCATCACCAACTCCCGGAGCTTACTCAAACTCATGTCCATTAAGTTGGTGATGCCATTTGACCATCTCATCTTCTGTCATCCCCTTCTCCTCCCGCCTTCAATCTTTCCTAGCATCAGGGTCTTTTCAAAGATAAGATGTTCCCAGAGATATCCACATAAATTTCAACAACCTAAGATCTCTACTTAAGTCTAAGCTTCTCAATGACATATGTCCCAGCCCACTATTTAAACTTTCAACTTGTCCTTACCCAAAGTCCACATATATATAATGCAATGTCCCTGACTTATTTTCCACCCTAACAATTACAAACCTCTAATTATTGTATTTTGCTTGTGTATTGTTTATTTTACATGTCTTCCTACCTCCTTTAAAATGTAAGCTCCATGAGAACAGTGGATTTTGTCCCTTTTTGTTTACTGCTATATCCCCAGCATCTAGAATATGTTTGCGCTTATAGAATAAGTGAATAAGTTAAGAATAAATAAATATAAAATATACAGATGTATTATTTAACACTCTTAATCATATTCACTTTTAAGCACAACTTATGCTTCCTGTTTGACTACAGTTTCTTCTATTTATTCTTTTATTTCCATTAGACAATTTTATGTCTATTTCCTACTATCCACATGTCATGATGAGATGAAAGAAATAATTTTATTCATGTGGTTTACTTAACATCATGTTAGAATACATTCTTAGTGAGTATCACTGTATGAGAATGATTCATGGTATTGCTGACATTATTTCTGAAAATCCTCCTTACTTATATTTGATTTCCTCTAATTAACAGACATTTTATTAAAATGGCTTTACACAGAAGCAAAATAAACAATTTATTTGGATACTGTATCATGATTTTCCGCTATTCTGAGTGTCATCAAATTAACTAACCATTCATGAATTTGGTTATATTTAATATGATTTGACAAGATTGATATTCTGTTAGTGTTAGTAGCAGAATAGAGACTGACCAGCTTTTTTTCTTCCTCAAAATGAACATATGACATTCGTCTTTTGCCCATGAACTGCTATACATCCAAAGACCATCACAGTGGGGTAAAAGGAATCCAGTATATTTCATTAGTATATATCTTGTTCTTTATTCTGTTCCACAAAAGGCAAGTACATGGAATAATAGAGTTTCTAGCTTTTGCTGAAACACAATGTAGTTGAGTAATAGCTTGTCTGAATTCATGTTTACAGCAAATGACACAAAGAATTGGCAGCACAGGACATCCGTATCTCCACTAGCATAGCTTGTCCTTTAAGAATAGTCAGTAATAACATAGTGTTTTAAAGACTGTGAATGCCCCAAATCACCAGATTTGGTTTAATGTGTTATTTAATGTGCATTTTCAGTATGTGGCTCTGGATTCTTTTGACTGCTGCAGTCAGTGGCCCTCTCCTGTCACATATGCTTAGCCTTAGCCAATGCTGCCATCAACATTCCACTGGAATGTTGCAACCTCAAGATGGACTTTTCCAGGTGAGGTACGGCAGGTGGGTTCCACTTGACTGCTACCATACTTTTATCAGTAGATGAATGATTAATGACTGGATTCTCAGATAGCTTTAAATATGTGTTTTCAATAACTCTGTCTCTTACCTTTGGTCCTGGTACCTCACAAGCATATAGCTATTTAATTAACATGCATCAAAAGAGTCCTGAAACTCTATGGGTCCAAGTCAGATATAGCCTCAGTTCAGTTCAGTTCATTTCAGTCGCTCAATCGTATCCGACTCTTTGCAACCCCATCAATCACAGCACGCCAAGCCTCCCTGTCCATCACCAACTCTCGGAGTTCAGTCAGACTCATGTCCATCACTTGCTTAACACTAAAACATAACATATGCAATTCCCATACTAGCCAAAATCATGTAGTCACACACATGCCCACAAATGTTAACATTTTTAATGCAAGAAGTAACTTTATAGGAACTTTATCTACTGGGCACACCCTACACAGAAATTCATATTTTTCTTCTCTAATATTTAATTTCTTGTATTAGAAAAAAAATTATGAAATTCAGTTTGCAGCACTGTACTCTTTCTCTAAGTGTGATCTATCAGCCAACTGCAAAAATTACCCAGGGTACATCATAAAATTTTAGATTTCTGGAACACAATCAATATTTACTGAATCCCTAGGTTTAGAGTCTAAGAACATTAACATTTTGACCTGAGGCAGATTATTTTAAAGTGTACATCAGTTTGAAAACACAAGTTAGAAATGCTTGCTGGAGATTCTACATCAGTTTTGTTCCACCAGCTATATACATTTAAAATTGTAACTATTATCTCTGCAATCATTTCAAGGTACAACAAAAGGTTCTCAAAACAAATTGCTCTTTATTTCAGTAAGAAATTATCCAAATATTTTAAACATCCAAGAGAACATTTTACCAACAAATAAAGGTTATCTCATGGCCAATCAGTCAGTTCAGTTCAGTCGCTCAGTCGTGTCCGACTCTTTGAGACCCCATGAATCACAGCATGCCAGGCCTCCCTGTCCATCACCCACTCTCAGAGTTCACTCAGACTCATGTCCATTGAGTCGGTGATGCCATCCAGCCATCTCATCCTCTGTTGTCCCCTTCTCCTCCTGCCTTCAATGTGGCAAATATTACTTTTGATATTCTTTCATAGGCTTCCTTATGTGTTTTCAATGGCTGCAACTGGTCATATCGATTACTGCTATAAAAATCACTGTTTCTCTTGCTTATTTTCATGTGTGCACATCATTTGAAAACACAGGCATGCTCATGAATATATTATTTATATCTTTTGTATACCTATACATGTACAGACATCAGAAAACACACATATACATACAAATATGTATCTGCATATACATATGTATGCATGAGAGTATGAGCATATACACACACATACATACATGTCATACAAGTGCATGTATACACATAAATGAAAACATGCGCAAAGCAAACACATGTGCACATGTCCCCATATACATATACATTTTTGACTCCCATGCTTTGTACCAGACATTCTTGAGAATATCATGGAAACAATTCTTTACTTATCATTCAGTTTTCTTTCCATAGTTGTTTATGTTTCTTCCCTCAAATACAGAAGACTTTATAGTGATAGAAATGTTTGTTTATACTTTCTTCCCTCTGTTAAGTGAAGATTCTAATGACTTTATAGGCTATATTCTACTATGAACATGATGATATTTAATGCTCTACTGTTAATCCCTTAGTCGTGTCCAACTTTTTGCGACCCTATGGACTGTAGCCTGCTGGGCTCCTCTGTTCAGGGAGTTCTCCAGTCAAGAACACTGGAGTGGGTTGCCATTTCTTCCTCCAGGGGTTCTTCCCAACCCAGGGATAGAACTCAGGTCTCCTGCATTGCAGGCAGATTGTTTACCACCTAAGACACCAGGGAAGGCCTAAAATAATATTCTAGCAAATGTCTGAATACTGGGAACAAGAAAATAAGGGGCAGAAGAGAATGAAAAAGTGAGTCAGTGAATTGGAGGAATAAATAGAAAGTGAAATCAGGATAATGAACATCAAAATGTATAGGCTTAATACCAAAAGCAACAAATTCACAGTGGAGGAAAGATCACAAAGAATTTCACAAAGTAGAAATTTGGAGAGTATGGGATTTAACAACTGCACATAATCCTGATTTTTCTTGGAATTAGTTTTCTTTACTTTGGATAGTGATATTTTTAATCTGACATTTTTACAAATAACTGCAAAAAGAATCTTTTCAAACTTCCTCATTTAAGAAAGACTCATTAATAAATTAAAGTAAGAACACTCTTTATGAGTATATTGTAATGTTTGACTTTACTTTCATCCCTCTGGACAGGATAATGAACATCAAAATGTATAGGCTTAATACCAAAAGCAACAAATTCACAGTGGAGGAAAGATCACAAAGAATTTCACAAAGTAGAAATTTGGAGAGTATGGGATTTAACAACTGCACATAATCCTGATTTTTCTTGGAATTAGTTTTCTTTACTTTGGATAGTGATATTTTTAATCTGACATTTTTACAAATAACTGCAAAAAGAATCTTTTCAAACTTCCTCATTTAAGAAAGACTCATTAATAAATTAAAGTAAGAACACTCTTTATGAGTATATTGTAATGTTTGACTTTACTTTCATCCCTCTGGCTTCTCTCAACTTAGGGTAGAAATAAACAGAGAAATGTCTTCCTACTCCATCTACCCTTACTGCACTTTGATGATTTCTTGAAAATATTTGAGTATATTTCTATAAAAATGTTTGAATTCCTAAGTAGGGTAGTGAATTTGGCAGATAAAAACCAAGGTTTGTTATTTTTCTATAATATAATATGTAAGCTTTGGCCAAAAAACAAAAACTTCAGAGCAATCATATACATTAAATAATATTTAGTTACTACATTGAAAAATGCTGCCATTGTTTTTGAAATTTAAAACAAAATCTTTCCTTATTTACATGTAATTTTCTTACTAGATTATTATTAAGAAAGCCCATCAACAAAAATCTTTTTGGAAATTTAAACATAATTAAACATTTCAGTAGTCTAACAAAATTACGGTAAAAGAAACCTATTCTTGCTAGATTTGTGACAGTTTTAAAATGAGGAGACTATTCACTTACAACTTTCCATGAATAAAATTTCCATTTCTATTTTTTTTTTGTATTTGTACACTAAACAATAGATTTGTGTATCTAACAAGACCCACCAAACAGTTAATTTTAAAATTACATTTCCCAATTTATTTTCCAAACTAGGTAGATATTTTTGTCTTTTTTTTTTTTTTTGGTTTTGGTTTCTGCCTGCCTCAGACAACAATTTAGCCAGCGAACAGTAATTGTAACATAATGTTACTTGATTAATTTTATTTTGAAAGATCTTGTAGTACTAGGCTAGAGATTTTCTTTTAATTTTATATTCCTGTTATTTTTACTCACATATTTACCCTAACAGCATTATTTAGTATTTGTCAGGCATTATGTATATCAAGTACTAGGAGGTCATACATCAAGGGATTTACATATAGTAAAAAATTTTATCTGTCCAATGAAGAGAATTCCATTCATGATTGCAGCTAGGTTAAGTGATTTTTCCCAGGTTATACTGTAACTCAATGGGAAAGCCAGGATATAAATTGGCTTGAGGAGCTTTTGTCCCTCCTCCTATTCTTTGAGCTGTTTGTTCCCAATATATTGTTGTTATTTTATTTTAAATTGTCATTTAATGTTTTTAAGTTTATATATTGAAATAATTTGTCACAGAGAGTTGCAAAGGTAGTGTGGAGAGTTCTCTTGCACATTTCACTCAGTTTCCCATAATGTTAACAACTTGCATAACTATATTATACAATTACAGAAACAAAGAAATTAATTTTGTTATAATTTATTAACTAAACTATGTATACATGTTTTCAAATTTCACCATTTTTTCCATTAAATATAATTTTCCTATTCTGAGATCCAGTCCAGGATCCCACACTGTATTTAGTTTTCTTGTCTCAGTCTCTTCTAATCAGTGACAGTTCTGTCTTTCCTGATCCTCAAAGATTTTAACACTTTGATACAATAATGGTCAGGTATGTTGTAGAATGTCCTCCACTTTTTGTGTATCTTGTTTTCTCATGACAGATTGAGGTTACGGACTTTAAGAAGAAAAGTCCATTTGATGTCTTCAGGGAAATAGGGTGTATATATATAAAGCTTAGTATTATTTATGTTAACATTTACCACTTGGTTAAGGTAATGTCTGTCAAATTTCTTTACCATAAAGATAGTATTATTTTCCATTTATAAATAATAAATATTTGGGATGATGTAATTTGGGCTGTAAAATACTATATTTCACCTTAAACTTTTGTTCTACTAATTTAGCATTCATTGTGCTGAATTTAGTCGCTCAAGTCATGTTCAACTCTTTGTGACCCCATGGACTGCAGCTTGCCAGGCTCCTTTGTCCATAGGATTCTCCAGGCAAGAATACTGGAGTGGATTGCCATGCCCTCCTCCAGGGGATCTTCCCAACTCAGGGACTGAACCCAGTTCTCCAGCATTGCAGGCAGATTCTTTACCATCTAAGTCACCAGGGAAGCCCTTAGCAGGCATTCAGTTCAGTTCAGTCACTCCGTCGTGTCCAACTCTTTGCGACCCCATGAATCGCAGCACGCCAGGCCTCCCTGTTCATCACCATCTCTCGGAGATCACTCAGACTCACGTCTATCCAGTCAGTGATGCCATCCAGCCATCTCATCCTCTGTCGTCCCCTTCTCCTCCTGCCCCCAATCCCTCCAGCATCAGAGTCTTTTCCAATGAGTCAACGTTTCGCATGAGGTGGCCAAAGTACTGGAGTTTCAGCTTTAACATCATTCCCTCCAAAGAAATCCCAGGGCTGATCTCCTTCAGAATGGACTGGTTGGATCTCCTTGCAGTCCAAGGGACTCTCAAGAGTCTTCTCCAACACCACAGTTCAAAACCGTCAATTCTTTGGCGCTCAGCTTTCTTCACAGTCCAACTCTCACATCCATACATGACCACTGGAAAAACCATAGCCTTTTGGTCTGCAATAAATATTATAGTGTTCTAATGGTGATATTGCATTTCCCTCATACGTTTCCATTTACTAATTGATATTCTCCTGTAAGGAAGAGTTATCCTTTACCCTTCCCTATTATCTTCATATAAATTAAACAATAAGAAAAAAAATGCCCCTGCTCTCCACCATATTTAGCAATTTGGGTTCTCTCACAATTTTGCAGAGATCAATGCTTCCATCTGAAATTGATTTTCTTCTGCTTGAAGGGAATGCTTTAACATCCCTTATACTGCAGTTCTGCAAAGAAATTCAGCTTTGTTATCGTGAAGGTTTTATGTGGGCTTCATTTATGAAAGATATTTAAGAATAATAAATAAAATAAATTAAGCAAAGAATTTTAGGGGATGGTTTTTATTCTTCCAGCTCTTTGTTTTTCCCTATTTATCTCACTGTCTTCTGGCTTCAATAATTTCTGAAGAAAAGTCTACAATAATATTTTCCTTTACTCCACTGTTGTTGTTTAGTCACTAAGTTGTGCTTTACTCTTTTGCAACCCCATGGACTACAACCCACCAGGCTCCTCTGTCCATGGGATTTCCCAGGCAAGAATACTGGAGTGGGTTGCCATTTCCTTCTCCAGGGGTTCTTCCTGCCCCATAGATTAAACCTGCATTTCTTGCACTGGCAGGCAGATTGTTTACAATTGAGCCACTAGGAAAGCCACATTTACTCCATACCAGGGATAAATATTTCAGGTTTTGTGGGCCACATACTGTCTCTGTTGCATATTCTACTTTAAAAAAAAAAAGTATAAAAAACTTTTCATCTTTTGGATCATACAAAAAACAGGCTTCATAACAGTTTTGGCATGTGGATCATATTTTATTTACTTCTGCTTTGTATCTTTCTCTTTTCTGGCTTTTAAGGTTTTCTTTGTATTGTTGTTACTAATTTAAAAAATAACTTATTTATGAATTGCCTTGGTGTAATTTTCTTCACACTTTCTCTTGGTGTTTGCTTACTCTCTTCGGTCTTTGGGCTTATATTCATAAAATTTGTAAAAATTTGGCCATAATTCATAACATTTTTTTTCTTACCTTATACCCTCTATTGGACTCCAATTTCACATGTTAGATTGCTCAATTATATCTACTCCATGAGTTTCTTTTTCTCTGTATTTTTTCATTTTTAATCTCTATATTTCATTTTATGATAGTTTATGATATCATGTGTACAAGTTTACTAATATTGCTTTCATTCTGGAGAGTATAATCTTATACTAACCCTATCCAGTGAATTTTTCATTTCAGATTTATATTTATATTTTTTGTCAGGTATTCCATCTGGTTATTCTATACTGAAAGTGAAAGTGTTAGCTGCTCAGTCTGTGTCTGACTCTTTGCAACCCCATGGACTATAGCATGTCAGCCTTCTCTGTCCGAGGAATTCTCCAGACAAGAATGCTAAGGTGGGTTGCCATGCCTTTCTCCCGGAGATCTTACTAACCCTGGGATCGAACTCAGGTTTCTCTCATGGCCGGCAGATTCTTTACAGTCTGAGCCAGCAAGGAAGCCCCTAGTTATTCTATATTTTCCATTTATCTTTCATTATGTTCATATTTTCCTTTAAATCTCTGAGCATGTTTGTAATTGATTTTATAGTCTTTGTTGGCAAATCTCCAAATTCCTGTCTTTTTTTTTTTTTTAGAATGTTTACATTGATGAATGTCTCTTCATACCAGACTCATTCTCCTGATTCTTCACATGTGTGTAATTTTTGCATTAGATGCTTGTGAATGTTATGTTGTTAAGTGCTGACATCTGTGTTAAGTGCTGACATTTCTTTAAAGAGTAATGGACATTGTTTTAGTAGGCAGTTAAGTTACTTGTTGATTAGTTTGATCCTTTTACAGCTTTTTAAAATTTTTCAAGAGGAAGTCTAGAGTAGTATTTCCTCTGGTGTTAATTTTAGCCTGCAACTAAGGCACGATTCTTGTGGAGTCTCTCCATGCAATGTTCTATATATTAATGTGTCTCCACTCTGGATGATTAGAACTTGAATACTGCCTAGCTTTGTATGATCTTGGGAACTGTTTGGTTTATAACTCCTTGGTAACTGTTCTTTTCTTTGAAGATGTCCTTTGTCTGTTCTTTGGGGTTTTACTCTTAATGTATGCAGATTAGAATTCTTAAAAATCAGGAAGGCCCCTGGGTAGATTTTTGGAACTATTTTAGTGTCTCTCTCTCATTTTATGTTTTCTATACTGTAAATCTGAGCCATCCTAAAAGTCCTTTTTAGCATCCTAAAAGTCCAGTTCTAATGTCAACATAACAAAACCACTGATATCAGTTTAGGTTCCCCTCACTGTACTACATTCTATACATTTTCTCCAAGCATAAAGTTACTGTGATTTGTTTTCCAAGGATAATAGTTTTGTACTTCCTGTAACATCTAAAACTGTTTGACATTGTTTGTCCAGTTTTCTACTTGTTTATGAAAGAAGGCTAAGACCCTATTACACCTTTGGATCTTAATCATTGCCAAGTTTTGAGCAGAAGAGTTGTGCAGCTAACAAATTCTGACACTCACTTCTCAAAAGTGTACTCCCTTCACCCAAGTTAGTGAAATCTAGCACTGCCTGCTCTGTTTATACCAACATGCTTTTCTGTGACCTTTCTTCCTACGTTCTTCTGATTACAACCATCATCTAATATTTTACTTTTTTTGTTAAAGAGAGTTACAGCCACTACACACTCTTTTTTTTCACATTCCCTGTGGCAAATGCATGTTGTATGAAATAAAAGATATATATGAATTACTGCTTCATAGTGTACCATGAAACTTATGGATAATCTTGACATTTATTAATCTTGACTAACTAAGATGGACCTTGGAAGCATTTAGCTGAAAAGATTTAACATCATCAAGTAATGGAACTGTGTCTGGCAGTCAGTGATCAGTGTTTATCTATAGAATGAATGAATGCTTAGAGTCATTTACAGGTGTTGAACACTGCCTCTTGTAGACCATAATTTTATCTGATTGAAAGTGATCCAGTATTTTTATGCCACATTTCCTTTCTCAAGTCTAGTTGCATAATGAACTGAAGCTATAAAATTCCTGGTATGTAACCTAGAAGTTGTTTGTCCATTAAAGCACTGCAACCAAGTGTAGTATAGTGTACCTGTTAGCCCAGAGGTAATCTAAAATGAGATTACTGGGAAAGTGTAGGAAAAGGAGAACAGAGATGAAGAGGGGAGTGGGAACAGAGAAGGCGCTTCAGTGAACAAACTTACAATTTTGGATAAAATACATAAAACATGAATTTTGTTGTACTGCCATCCTCTCTTTAAAACTATTTCATTTTCTGAGTTCCTATGAATGTATCTGTTCCCACGTTGGATGCCACAGAATGCAGTGCTTCCTACAGCCTCAAAACCAAGCTTTTAATTACTGACATCTGTCTTTGTGAGTTGAGGTGCTCACAGAATTGCAGTTAGAAACATGAATGAATAGAGGTACTCACACTTTCCTCTTGTAAAGATTAAAAGCAACTTGACATTGTTTATACTCCTTCATTTAGGCTGAAAGTCTCAGGAATTTTCCAGTTACAAGTTTTAGATCCTTAAAATGGTAAGCATGTTCAGTAAAACAGGATTAACTTCTGATATTTTGGCTTTCAGTCTTCCCAGATATATTTACCATATACCAATATTTTGTCAAAAATATTATTTTTCCTTTTTTAAATCAGAAATCAAAATGTAATGATAAAATTTATAGAACAAATTGAAAATGGATGTATTCTCTGGTGAGTTGCCAATGGATAGACAATAGTCATTTATTATTACCTGCTAGCAAATTTGAGCTATGAAACAGGTAATTTTAAAAACATTATTATCGATAATTTTAGTCCCAAATCTATGCCATTATGTCACTTAATAACTTAGCAGAGTCTTTAATTATTCTGCAATAATAACATCAACTTTCAAACATGAGATATATACATATATAGACATACAGGTATCAGTAACAAATGTCTTACTGCTGTACTAAAAAGCAATTTTCAGTTAAAAGAACTTTAATTTTTGGTGGCATGAATTTCATAGACCACATATTTAGATGTCAAAGAAATGAGTATATGAATATATACTCACATATATATGAATATAGATTTAGATATATAAAATTTGATTTATAATTCTACCTGTGTGCAGAAACCTCAACCTTATTAAATAATCTTTTGAATTTTCCCCAGTAAATTTATGGTTTTTTCCTGTCCCTCCCCAATCGTTGACCTGCTTATAAGTTCTAAATTGCAGGGAATATAGGTAATCTAATACGATGTTGTGAAAGTGGGGAGTAGGAATCTAGTCTTTTTTGTCCATAGCAGGCACTGCTAGTACAACCATTAAAAATAAAAGTGTTGTAACATTTATGGAATATTTATACATCCCTATATTTGGAAAACTCAGCAGTGGCCACAGGACTGGAAAAGGTCAGTTTTCATTCCAATCCCAAAGAAAGGCAATGCCAAAGAATGCTCCAACTACTGCACAATTGCACTCATCTCACACGCTAGTAAACTAATGCTCAAAATTCTCCAAGCCATGCTTCAGCAATACATGAACCGTGAACTTCCATATGTTCAAGCTGGTTTTAGAAAAGGCAGAGGAACCAGTGATCAAATTACCAACATCTGCTGGATCATGGAAAAAGCAAGAGAGTTCCAGAAAAACATTTATTTCTGCTTTATTGACTATGCCAAAGTCTTTGACTGTGTGGATCACAATAAACTGCAGAAAATTCTGAAAGAGATAGGAATACCAGACAACCTGACCTGCCTCTTGAGAAACCTGGATGCAGGTCAGGAAGCAACAGTTAGAACTGGACATGGAACAACAGACTGGTTCCAAATAGGAAAAGAAGTACGTCAAGGCTGGATATTGTCACCCTGCCTATTTAACTTATATGCAGAGTACATTATGAGAAAGACTGGGCTAGATGAAGCATAAGCTGGAATCAAGCCTGCCGGGAGAAATATCAATCACCTCAGATATGCAGATGACATCACCCTTATGGCAGAAACTGAAGAGGAACTCAAAAGCCTCTTGATGAAAGTCAAAGAGGAGAGTGAGAAAGTTGGCTTAAAGCTCAACATTCAGAAAATGAAGATCATGGCATCTGGTCCCATCACTCCATGGGAAATAGATGGGGAAACAGTGGAAACAGTGTCAGACTTTATTTTTTTGGGCTCAAAAATCATTGCAGATGGTGATTGCAGCCATGAAATTAAAAGACACTTACTCCTTGTAAGGAAAGTTATGATCAACCTAGATAGCATATTAAAAAGCAGAGACATTACTTTGCCAACTAGAGTTGGACTGTGAAGAAAGCTGAGTACCAAAGAATTCATGCTTTTGAACTCTAGTGTTGGAGAAGACTCTTGAGAGTCCCTTGGACTGCAAGGAGATCCAACCAGTCCATTATAAAGGAGATCAGTCCTGGTGTTCTTTGGAAGGACTGATGCTAAAGCTGAAACTCCAGTACTTTGGTCACCTCATACGAAGAGTTGACTCACTGGAAAAGACTCTGATGCTGGGAGGGACTTGGGGCAGGAGGAGAAGGGGACGACAGAGGATGAGATGGATGGATAGCATCACTGACTCGATGGACGTGAGTCTTAGTGAATTCCGGGAGTTGGTGACGGACAGGGAGGCCTGGCGTGCTGTAATTCATGGGGTCCCAAAGAGTCGGACATGACTGAGCGACTGAACTGAACTGAAGTGAACTGATACTAGGTACTGGGGCTTCCCAGGTGACCCTAGTGGTAATGAACCCACTGTCAATGCAGGAGATGTAAGAGATGCCAGTTCAATCCTTGGATCAGGAAGATCCCATGGAGGAGAGTATGGCTACCCACTCCAGTATTCTTGCCTGGACAGATAAGCCTGGCAGGCCATTGCAAAGAGTCAGAAATGACTGAAGATACTTTCACTTTCAATGAAGTACAGTTATTATTATCCATGTTTTTATAATGAAATATTGACCCACAAAGCAGTTAAAAAACTGAGCCAAGTTTTAGGCAGCAATTAAGAGACAGACCTGAAGTTTGAACACAATAGTGGGTCTCCAGAACTAGAGCTTCAAATCTCTTTGGTCTGCAGCTTCTCACTGTTGTCTATGCCTTGGATGTAATCAGTCCTCCATTTCACAGAAGCTGAGGATTTCAAGCTATATTTGGAAGTTTTTGTGCTACATTCCACAATGGCTCTTCATCACTGTCCCTCCAGAGTGCTCACTTTCCAGATCACAGCTATGCCACTCAGAGTAAAGCAAGGGAAATAAAATGATATGAATGCTCATTTCTAGGATCTGTTGGGGCTCAGAGGAACTCTGAGACTCATGTCTATCAGCCAAAAACCCCATTTAAGCATCACTTTTGTATTCTCGAAACCATGGTTTGAGGAATTTCCTAAGTGTTAACAGTTTCCCAAACAAAGTAAACGTTCTCTTGTTCCGTCCAGGAGTACAATGACTTCAATAATTTTTACTTCCAGAGAGCACTTATCCATAGCTATCTTTCTTTTCTATCTCACTTATCTCATTCCCAGATTTTTTATGAAGATTTCCCAGGTGAGAAAAATTCATTCTAACAGAATATTTATTTTTCTATGTCAGTTATTTAGGTCAAGATCATAGTTTCAAAGCTTAACAGACTCCTTATCATGCAACTTAACAACCTTTTTAGTCAAGACTGTTGTGTCTCCCTTGAATTCAAAAGTATACTTTGAAATTTGAAACATAAAAAGTTATTTTTTCTTAAATCTTCTCCTTGCTCTATTTTCTCTTCCTTGAGATAGTAAACCTAAAATAGTCTCCCTGAAATGGGGAGAAGCGGCATATGGGGGAAAATTCAAAATTAAAAACACACTGATGAGTATTTCAAAATATTTTCCTATCATAAACTCAAAGTTCTAATTTTAAAGAATTTGAGAATTATCTCTATAGTTATCTCCAGACATCTTACATTAAAAGGTGTTTTGTGGTCTATTCCTTTCAAAAGTGCTTGGGGGTTCTGATGCAAATTTTAAACCTAAAGAATTAGAATCTCTCTTCTGCTTTTTAAGATGTAGGATGAAAAGTAAAAATATTTGAGAGGAGCCAAAAATAGTTGATTCTAGCCTCAGGTATGCCAATGAGTAGTCATGCTGCCTAGAACTCATCACTCAAATCTTACTCTGTGAATTACCCAGCTAACGCTTCTGGAGCATAATGTATGGGTTGGACACTTAATATATGCCATTTGTTCAAATATCACACTCTTAGCACTGTCAGAAAGTATAAATAACTTATCTAAGGTCTTAAGGGAATTACCTGTCAAAATTGTGATTGAAGTAAGCTATGGACTATTCCAAAATAATACATCTTAATTATCTATTAGATTATGCATGCGCTAAGTTGCTTCAGTCTTATCTCTTTGTGACCCTATGGATGTTAGTCCACCAGATTCCTCTGTCCATAGAAGTCTCCAGGTAAGAATACTGGAGTGGGTTGCCTCCTCTAGGGGATCTTTCCAACCCAGGGATCGAATCCATCCACATTTTTTATGTCCCCTGCATTAGCAGGTGGGTTCTTTACAACTAGTGCCACCTGGGAAGCCCATCTATTTTATATATATATATATATATATATATATATATATATATATGTACCTATTTTTTCTTTCCTGTGGTTTGTTTGAAAATATTATTTTGGGTAACAGGACTGGATGCTTGCTAACCCAAACACTTTACCAGATGTCTTATCTCCTCTTCACACTTCTTATTTTGTATACAATACCTATATTCTATGTATGTCTTCATATAAATATACACATATAAAATAAAATATAAGTATTTTATTTTTTTAAACTCTTAGACATGAAGGTTTATTAATCTCTCCAAAATTTGTTAATAATACTCACTTTCTTTG
>SJYT01084287.1:191171-229238 GCA_006410635.1 Cephalophus harveyi | reverse complement strand
GCCTATATTCTATGTATGTCTTCATATAAATATACACATATAAAATAAAATATAAGTATTTTATTTTTTTAAACTCTTAGACATGAAGGTTTATTAATCTCTCCAAAATTTGTTAATAATACTCACTTTCTTTGTGATGGCTGTTATGGACCCAAAAGGGTGGAATTTATCCTAAGCTATCTCCTCCAGAGCTAACATTCACATTAGGCAATGTGTAATGTTTTCTCACCATGCATGCTGTCAGGCTGACATCAACAATGAAATATGTGAATTAATACTTACACAAGGAAACATGATTTTTGCATTATAAGAAATGTCATTTTAAAAAGGACAGTATGCAGTGATAAAGAATGTATGGACCTGTGTTGGAAATCAAATAATGTAAAAGCTTTTGTAGGTTCCATGGAGAATATATTCATTAAGTGAACTATATCACATTTGTCATTGCACTGAAATATTGGTTTGATTTACAAACATTAGCGAACTATTTTCCAGAACTTCTGAATGACAACTCTTTTGTAATTGATAATTTTTGCACATAATTTGGTTTGCTTAAACGCAGAGCTTAGAACTTTGGTAGTTTGCATCTGGAAACCATGTGTTTTTTTGTTTTGTTTTGTTTTTTAATTTAAGTGATAAAGGTGAAAATTTTAGTTGTAAGTTCTGTCAAAAATAACTCTATTAAGAACTATGAATCTCCTATCTTGTGATTTAATTTTTCAGACTTATTTTCATATATTTTAATCAAGAGTTTCTCGTTTCTTACAAATGCAGTTTGGAAAACAGTATGGGAAGGTATCACAGGTCTAGAACAACACAGGAAAAACCTAGCAAAGGGGATATCTCCCACTACACACAAGCTTTATGGAAATAATAAGTATAACAACATCTTAAAGTTTGTAAAAATATATATATATCCACATTGAAAAGAGATTATGACAGCATCAGTCAGTCAGTGAGTTCAGTCACTCAGTCATGTCTGACTCTTTGCAACCCCATGGACTGCAGCACACCAGGATCCCTGTCCATCACCAATTCCCGGAGCTTGCTCAAACTCAAGTCCATTGAGTCAGTGATGCCATCCAACCATCTCATCCTCTGTCATCCCCTTCTTCTCCTGCCTTCAATCTTTCCCAGCATCAGGGTCTTTTCTAATTAGTGAGTTCTTCCTGTCATGTGGCCAAAGCACTGGAGCTTCAGCTTCAGTGTCAGTCCTTCCAATGAATATTCAGGATTGATTTCCTGTAAGATTGATTGGTTTGATTTCCTTGCAGTCCAAAGGACTCTCAAGAGTCTTCTCCAGCACCACAATTCAAAAGCATATTGGCCCCTAATTTCACAAGAGCATGACTTCCAGTCTCTTTTTAGATTTCATCCTCTGATGCGGTGTTTCTCAATCTAGGCTGCACACTGGAATCACCTAGAAAGTTTTAAAAATATGAGTCCTCAACCTAGAGATTCTAATAGGGCATTGCCTGGGCATCTGGATCACTAAGAACTCCTCAAGAGATTCTAATATACAGCCAGGGCTGAGATTCTAGACTAGTAGCCCTTTGTAAAGTCTCAAATACATGTTCACTAATGTATTTGGGCTGTTGACTCTACCACCTATCTCAGATGGCTGCCTTATTATCCTTCTGCTTAAGAAATAAACCAGATGTTACTCTCAAAGCAATGGTGTTCTATTCTAAATCTGTTACATCTGACTTTCTGTTGAAGATGCAGCTTATGCATCATTGGTACTTATCTCTGGAAGGTGCTCTGCTGTGGACATTCCAATAATAGGCTCATAACAAGTCTGCTGGTGTTTATACATTACTCATGCTCTTGGTTTCATAACAACTTTTATTTAGACCAAGGGAAGGCTGGTACTAGATCTCTTGGCAAAGTAGGGCAAAGTTGCTATTGTTTTTTTTCTTTCTTATTTATCATATCAAGCACAGGCCTGGAGGACCATCTCCTAGAATTTATTTATAGGGTGAAAAAGGACTGTCAATGAGTCAGAAGGATTTAGTACAGTAAAAGGTAACTCTTAAGAGAATGAGAGAAAAATCTATGAACTTTCTTTGACTCATTGAAGCTCTTTACTGGGAAGTTTCTTAAGTAAGTGAGGATAGTATGTACTGTAAAGCAAAAGGGCTTGAATCTATTTCTGGATTTGGGGGAAAAAAGTACATTATAACCCTGACACACAGCAACTTGGCACACTTGGTCAGAACAATAAATAAATAAATAAATAAAAGGTGTGAAGCACTTAACTTTGCCTACACTGCTTTCAGTCTCTAGGAAACATGAACTCTGATTATTGAAGAACAACTTTATAGCCTCCAAGGAAGAGTGTGATGACCTCACAGTAGAGGGTGGAGAGAGGTGGTTAATCCTGGGTCCAGAGCTGGCAAGAACAGAGTGAAAACTGCATTAATAAGAGAGAAATGCCCAGTACTTTTTACCATTATTGCTTGATCAAAATGAATAACAGTTCATCCAACTTGGACTTGTGCATCAGAGGACAACCTAGCCTGCAGGAATGACCAATGTGCAACAGACAGCTCAGACCCAAGGATCAGCATAAGATAGTCATCTTCCCTAACTCTTCAAGGAGAGCAAGTCCTTACACTCCTTTAGGGACAACTCTGATATCATCTAAGATCAGAAGCAAGGGAAGGGCTGAGTACCTTTATATAAGACAAACTAAAAGGATTATTGAAATTGTGATTCTAAGCTTTCACAAGAGTTGGTATTTATTTTTTAGAAAACAGCTGCGTATGGACTCATTCCAGTATTCTTGCTTCAAAAATCCCACCAACAGAGGATCCTGGTTCCTAAAAGTCAGACATGACTGTAACAACTTAGCATTCATATACACATGGACTCAGAAGATCAGGTTGATAGTTTTTTGTTTTGTTTTGTTTTTTAAAGAACATTAGGCTTTTCATGTACACATTGTATCAAGATGGAGTCATACTGAGACCAGGAACAGCCTCATGATCCTCCCCTCCCATGGAATCTTGAGTTTCACAATAAAAGATAAAATCACAATGCATCTATCTCCTGAATCCTCATATCCACCTTCACTACCTGAGTCTGACTCTATTTTCTCTGTCTAATAACCCCATCCTATCCTATCAGCTCTTTCACATAAGGTTTGAAACATGTACACACATGTCCCATCACAAAATTATTAAGTAAAATATGTAAGAAAATAAAACACACAGTCCTTCTCAACTCTACATATTCTCAGCTACTACTCTATTTACATTTATAGCTAATATAATTACCTCAATCTGGAAATGGCAACCCACTAGAGTGTTCTTGCCTGGGGAATCTCAGGGATGGGGGAGCCTGATGGGCTGCCATCTCTGGGGTTGCACAGAGTCGGACACGACGGACATGACTGAAGCGACGTAGCAGCAGCAGCATACTCATTGTCTGGGCTTTCCAGGTGGCACTAGTGGTAAAGAACCCACCTGCCAATGCAGGGGACTTAAGAGACACTGGTTCGAAGTCTGGGTCGGGAAGATCCCCTGGAGGAGAGCATGGCTACCACTCCAGTATTCTTGCCTGAAGAATACCATGGACAGAGAAGCCTGGCAGGCCACAGTCCAGAGAACTGAAAAGAGTCGGACAGGACTGAAGCAACTTAGCACAGCACAGTTCAGTTCAGTTCAGTCACTCAGTCGTGTCCGACTCTATGTGACCCCATGAGTCACAGCACGCCAGGCCTCCCTGTCCATCACCAACTCCCGGAGTTCACTCAGACTCACGTCCATCGAGTCAGTGATCCCATCCAGCCATCTCATCCTCGGTCGTCCCCTTCTCCTCCTGCCCCCAATCCCTCCCAGCATCAGAGTCTTTTCCAATGAGTCAACTCTTCGCATGAGGTGGCCAAAGTACTGGAGTTTCAGCTTTAGCATCATTCCTTCCAAAGAACTAGTCAATCTAATCACACTAGGACCACAACCTTGTCTAACTCAATGAAACCAAGCCATGCCCGCGGGGCAACCCAAGAGGGGCGGGTCATGGTGGAGAGGTCTGACAGAATGTGGTCCACTGGAGAAGGGAATGGCAAACCACTTCAGTATTCTTGCCTTGAGAACCCCATGAACAGTATGAAAAGGCAAAATGATAGGATACCAAAAGAGGAACTCCCCAGGTCAGTAGGTGCTCAATATGCTACTGGAGATCAGTGGAGAAATAACTCCAGAAAGAATGAAGGGATGGAGCCAAAGCAAAAACAAACCCAGCTGTGGATGTGACTGGTGATAGAAGCAAGGTACAATGCTGTAAAGAGCAATATTGCATAGGAACCTGGAATGTCAGGTCCATGAATCAAGGCAAATTGGAAGTGGTCAAACAAGAGATGGAAAGAGTGAACATCGACATTCTAGGACTGGAACGGGTGAATTTAACTTAGATGACCATTATATCTACTACTGTGGGCAGGAATCCCTCAGGAGAAATGGAGTTGCCACCATGGTCAACAAAAGAGTCCAAAATGCAGTACTTGGATGCAATCTCAAAAACGACAGAATGATCTCTGTTCGTCTCCAAGGCAAACCATTCAGTATCACAGTTATCCAAGTCTGTGCCCCAGCCAGTAACGCTGAAGAAGCTGAAGTTAAATGGTTTTATGAAGACCTACAATACCTTTTAGAACTAACACCCAAAAAAGATGTCCTTTTCATTATAGGGGACTGGAATGCAAAAGTAGGAAGTCAAGAAACACTTGGAGTTACAGGCAAATTTGGCCTTGGAATGCAGAATGAAGCAGGGCAAAGACTAATAGAGTTTTGCCAAGAAAATGCACTGGTCATAGCAAACACCCTCTTCCAACAACACAAGAGAAGACTCTACACATGGACATCACCAGATGGTCAACACCAAAATCAGATTGATTATATTCTTAGCACAGCATAGCACATACTAATTGTTTAAAATAGATTTGTCCACAATCATCCCAAAAATATGTTTGCAAAACTCTAATGACAGAGTTATCCCTAAATTTAAAGACACTCTGCAATCTTATTTACCTTCTGAAACATGCTCTGTAGATTTCTGCATTTTGTAATATATTTTTGGGCTTCCCATGTGGTGCTGTGGTAAAGAATCAGTTCTTGAGTGATCCCCTGGAGTAGGAAATGGCAACCCAGTGCTTCTGCCAGGAAAATCCCATGGACAGGGGTGCTTGATGGGTTACAGTTCATGGTTGTCACAAAGAGACATGAACTGAACCCATATACACAATATATTTTCATTCTTAGTTCTGTCTTTCTGGCTACTTTATTTTCCTTTATTAGCTCTTCTTCTTTAGATGCTCTTTAAAAAATTAATGCTCCCAGGATTTTGAATTGAGAGATGCCATCTATTTACATGGCTTGAGCTATCTCTTTTATATTTTAATGACTGAAAATACTGTTCTCAACCTGATATTCAAGTAGATAATGACTCTCTTCACTACTCAAGCTCAATGTTGTTGTTCAGTCACTCAATCAGTCATGTTCCATTCTTTGCAACCCCATGAACTGCAGCACACCAGGCTTCCCTGCCCTTCACCTTCTCCTGAAGTTTGCTCAAACTCCTGTCTGTTGAATCAGTGATGCTATCCAATCATCTCATCCTCTGTCATCCCCTTCTGCTCTTGCCTTCAATCTTTCTAGCATCAGAGTCTTTTTCAATGACTTGACTCTTCCCATCAGGTGGCCAAAATATTGGAGTTTCAGCTTCAGCATCAGTCCTTGCAATGAATATTCAGGGTTGATTTCATTTAGGATTGGCTGGTTTGATCTCCTGGCTGTCCAGGGGACTCTCAAGAGTCTTTTCCAGCACAGGAGTTCCAAAGCATCAATTCTTCAGTGCTCAGCTTTCTTTATGGTCCAACTCTCACTTCCATACATCACTACTGGAAAAACTATAGGTTTGACTATACAGACTTTGTTGGCAAAGTAATGTCTTTGCTTTTTAATATGCTGTCTAGTTTTGCTATAGCTTTTCTTCCAAGGAGGAAAGGTCTTTTAATTTCATGGTTGCAGTTACCGTCTGCAGTGATTTTCGAGTCCAAGAAAATAAAGTCTGTTACTGATTTAACTTTTTCCCTGCCTATTTGCCATGAAGTGATGGGACCAGATGCCATGATCTTCATTTTTTGAATGCTGATTTTAAGCTAGCTTTTTAAGTGAGTTTTTCACTCTCCTCTATCACCTTCATCAATAAGCTGTTTAGTTCCTCTTTGATTTCTGCCATTAGGATGGTGTCATCTGCATATTTGAAGCTATAATTTATATTTCTTCTGGGATTCTTAATTTCAGCTTTAGCTTCACCTGCCTGGCATTTCGCATGATGCACTCTGCATATAAGTTAAATAAGCAGGGTAACAATATACAGCCTGATGTACTCCTTTCCCAATTTTGAACCAGTCCACTCTTCCATGTCTGGTTCTAATGTACCTAAAAATAAATCATCTTCTGGGATTCCACATCTACTTCTGTGGAACTACCACCACCTCTATCTTCCTGGTTAGCCTTTACTTTGGAATCACACTTTACTTGTCTTTCTTAATGCTCTCCCCAACTTGTTTACTTGTTCCATTTGTTAGCTACTCTAGCCACCAACATTTGTTTACCTTAAGTGCCATGGAAAACTTCTTAATCGATGTTGTTTTATCTGCTGTTACTCCCCTTTAGATCACTTCTTCTCTTGTCAGAGTGACTGTTTCTACATGCAAATATAAATATGCTACAGCACTAAACAGCATTAGGATTAAAGAACAATCTTCTTAACATATTTTACATGTTGTGTCATAATCTCCTGTCAGCCATGTTGAAATATTTCCACCCTCTGGTCTCACAATACATGTTTTTCTAAACCCAAGAGCTCTTCCTGCCTCCAGGGGGAATTCCTACTTAACTTAGCCTACAGAATCCATCTCAAGTAACTCTTCCTTCAAAAAGCCTATTAATTGATAAGTGTAAACTAGATACCTCAATTGATAATGTCAATTCATGGTACCCTTTTTCTGTTTATAAATCATTTAATATAAAATGTGTTGAATAGTCTTCATTTTCTCCATTGAATCACAAGTTTCTGAAGGAAAAACACTCTTATGCATATTTGTATTCTTATTTCCCAGCAAACTTACTAGAAGCAGCCAAAATAAATGTATACTTAACAAATAAAAGTATAAAAATGTATATATATTTCAGGATGTAATCAAATTCATGTACCTATTAGACACTAATGTGAGACGTTGAGTGCATGAGGATATCTATGCATCTTAACTCACATTTCTATGAAGAGTAATTTTACTTAAAATCCAACATACACTTTTACTGAAATATCACCCCAATATATTTTAAATAATGGCAAAAATAAAAGTGGATCCCTGTATTATGTAGGAGAAAGTCTGGAATTGATATTTTTGATAAATGAGATATGATAACGTGAACTCCTTAAAACTGTTTTTCTTTTGTTCTGATCTTTGTGGTGATTTGGAAGTTTCCTTAAGAGAGATGGAGAAAGGAAACCCAAGACAAAAAAAAAAAAAAAAAAAAAAGAAAGAAAGAAAAGAAGAAGTCCTATTAGATTGGATCAACCCTGCCCCATCTAATTTGTAGCAGGGGCACTGTCTCTAGTTACAAATGAATACTCATTGAAGACCTACTTTTCCATCTATTTCTTTCGCTTTCTCTCTTTGCCTTTTTAAATTCTGTTGCTCTACCATCTGAGCACTATTTGTGAATATGTAAATAAGTAAGGCAAGAATATTCTACTCTAGAGTTTGCTGCTGCTAAGTTGCTTCAGTTGTGTCCGACTTTGTGCGACCCCGTAGATGGCAGCCCACCAGGCTCCCCTGTCCCTTGGATTCTCCAGGCAAGAACACTGGAGTGGGTTGCCATGTCCTTCTCCAATGCATGAAAGTGAAAAGTGAAAGTGAAGTCGCTCAGTCGTGTCTGACTAGTAGCGACCCCATGGACTGCAGCCTACCAGGCTCCTCTGTCCATGGGATTTTCCAGGCAAGAATACTGGAGTGGGGTGCCATTTAGGTATGTTTATAAGCTCACATTTCATAGGTCAACTAGGTATAAAGGAGCAGTTTATAAATGACTGAGATAGTTCAACAATACAAAAGGGCATAAAAAAATCAACTATATCTGGAACTCACATGCAAATTAACTTTTTTTACTATAAATTATGAAGCATGTTTGAGGTATATTAAATAATAATATATCCTGCTGGTTTTTTAATGTCTAAAGGACAAAAACATCAAAACATCAATGAACTTTACATAATTTTACATTTGAGTTCTTCACACAGTGCTTGCCAGAGGATTTGATCTGTATAACACTGGAGTCAACAAAGAAATTGAACTGTCCTACACACTTTATAGGGCTTTCCCTGTGGCTCAATGGTAAAGGATCTGCCTGCCAAAGCAGGAGACACAAGAGACGAGGGTGCCTTCCCTGGGTCAGGAAGATTCTCTAGAGAAGGAAATGGCAACCTACTCCAGTATTACTGCTGGAAAATTCCATGGACAGAAGAGCCCAGCAGGCTACAGTTCATGGAGTTGCAGAGTCAGACATGACTGATCATACATGCATAAATACTTTGTAAGCATGCATTTTTCATATAAAAATTAACAGCTTAATAAGTGAATTTTAAATTATCCAAAAAGCTATTTTTTTTCCCCCATAGTCATGTGTGGATGTGAGAGTTGGATTATAAAGAAAGCTGAGTGCCAAAGAATTGATGTTTTTGAACTACAATGTTGGAGAAGACTCTTGAAAGTCTCTTGGACTGCAATGAGATCCAACCAGTCCATCCTAAAGGAAATCAGTCCTGAATATTCATTGGAAGTACAGATGCTGAAGCTGAAACTCCAATACTTTGGCCACCTGATACAAAGAACTCACTCATTGGGAAAGACTCTGGTGCTGGGAAAGATTGAAAGTGGGAGGAGAAGGTCAGGGCAGAGGTTGAGATGGTTGGATGGCATCACCAACTTGATGGACATGAGTTTGAGTAAGCTTTGGGAGTTGGTGACGGACAGGGAAGCCTGAACTGTTCCCCATTTGTTTACAAAACCCAAGATACCTTTCCCCCACAAAAAAGCAGTGCTGTTCACTAACAAGATTCTATTTAAAAGCTTTACATCCTTTAATTGCTCAAGAACAGCTATTTTAAACAAAAGGAATGAAACTTTAAATATAATTAGAAGGGGGTAATCTTAATGATTTCATTTATTATTTATATAAAATGCCATTAAAATACCACTATTCCCATTTAAGTATGAATAATTAAACAGTAAATTTTATTTTTTTCAAAAGATATGTTACTAAGGAAAATTATTTATTTAATTTTGGGAATTTGCATTAAATGGTTAGGATATAATCTAACTAATCACACTGTGTTCTCTAATTAAGTGATTTTGAAAATTTAAGTGGACACACTTAAAAACTGGTGATAATATGTATATAATCTTCCCCGTCAATTTGGTAAAAACAAAAAAAAAATGATTTCTATGAGCATGAGCATTAGAAAAAAAGACATTGTATGCATGTGTGTTGTGTATGTTAATGGTGTGTGCGTGCTAAGCCACTTCAATCATGTTTGACTCTTTTGAGACCCTGTGGACTGTGGCCCACCAGGCTCCTCTGTCCAAGGGATTCTCCAGGCCAGACTACTGAAATGAGTAGTCTGCCTCCTGTAGGGGATTTTCCAGACCCAGGGATAAGACCCGAGTCTCTTACATCTCCTGTATTAGCAGCCAGATTCTTTACCACTAGAGCCACCTGGGAAGTCCATTTAAATGGAAACCCATGTAAATGGTAACTGCATGCAAAATTAAATCTAGGTTCTTGTTAGAGTGGTGAAAAATACTGCTCTCAATTACACTTATTTAAGGTTTATTTTTAGTTCACTACTTTAACATGAAGTTTGAATGAGCAATTATACATACTTTATCATTCACCATACACTTTTGTATTTTTAAGTGCAGCCCATATTGAGGCACATAAAGGCTGGTTGTTCTCCAACCTGACATTTTTATAAATGTAGCAGAATACATATAATATAAAATTTACCATCTTAACCACTTGTAAGTGTACAGATCAATAGTCTTAAGTACATTCACACTGCTCTATAACTAAACATATTACACTATGTCTTTAATGACAAGAAATGAGCTTATAATAAGATCATAACATACACATACTTCTCTTCATGAATCACAGCCTTGTGGTAAAGAGGCCTGTGTAACTTAATGAAGCTATGAGCCATGCTGTTCAGGGCCTACCAAGACAGACAGATCATTGTGAAGAGTTCTGACAAAATGTGATTCACTGGAGGAGGAAATCGCAAACTGCTCCAATATTCTTGCCAGGAGAACCCCTGAACAGAATAAAAAGGCAAAAAGATATGACACTGGAAGATGAGCCCCAAAGGTTGGAAGGTGTCCAGTATGCTACTGTGGAAGAGTGGAGAGCAGTTACTAATAGCTCCAGAAAGAACGAAGCGGCTGGGCCAAAGTGGAAATAACACTCATCTGTGGATGTGTCTGATGGTGAAAGCAGAGTGCAATATTATAATGAACAGTATTACATAGACCTGGAATGTTAGGTGAATGAATCAAGGTAAATTGCACATACTCAAGCAGGTGATGGTAAGAGTAAGAGTGAACATAGCAATCAGTGAACCAAACAGGAATGGATGAATTTAATTCAGATGACTATTACATCTACTACTCTGGACAAGAATCTCTTAAGAGATAGGAATATCAGACCATCTTACCTGACTCCTGAAAAACTTACATCCACGTAAAGAAGTAACAGTTAGAATTGAACATGGAACAATGGACTGGTTCGAAATTGGGAAAGGAGTATGACAAGGCTGTATATTGTCACCCTGCTTATTTAACTTACATGCAGAGTACAACATGCAGAGGCAGGCTGTATGAATCACAAGCTGAAATCAAGATTGCCAGAAGAAAGATCAACAACCTCAGATATGCAGGTCTATTCTAATGACAGAAAGCAGAGCGAAACTAAGGAGTCTCTTAATGAAGATGAAAAAGGAGTGTGAAAAAGCTGGCTTGAAACTCAACATTTAAAAAATTAAGATCATGGCATCTGGTCCCATCTCTTCATGGCAAATAAAAGGGTAAAAAGTGGAAGCAATGACAGATTTTATTTTGGGCTTCAAAATCACTGCAGATGGTGACTGAAGCCATGAAATTAAAAGATACTTGCTCCTTGGAAGGAAAGCAACAATAAACCTAGACAGCACTTTAAAAAGCAGAGTCGTCTTTTGATGCTATGACAAATGTATCTTTGATATATGACAAAGGTCCATATAGTCAAAGCTATGGTCTTCCCAGTAGTCATGTACAGATGTGAGAATTGAACCATAAAGAAGGCTGACTGCCAAAGAATTGACGCTTTCATATTGTGTTGCTGGGGAAAACTACTGAGAGTCTCCTGGACAGCAAGGAAATCAAACCAGTCAATCCTAAAGGAAATTAACCCTGAATTATTCATTAAAAGGACTGATGCTGAAACCAAAGATGCAATACTTTGGTTACCTGATGAGAAATCAACTTACTGGAAAATATCCTGATGCTGGGAACGATTAAAGACAAAAGGAGCAGGCGGTGGCAGAGGATGAGATGTTTAGATAGCATCACCAGCTCAATGGACATGCATTCGAACAAACTCTGGGAAACAGTGATAAACAGAGGAGCCAGGCCTGCTGCTGAGATTCACGCCATGGAGTGACAAACAGTCAGACACAACTTAGCAACTGACCAACAACACCACCACATATAATATATTACACAAACATAACATGGATATTTAACCTAACCTGAGGATTACTTGCTCTCAAATTATACATTTCATTGATCTTTTTCCATTAAAAAATTTGTCTCATCAACAAACTGTCTCATGCATCTTTTGCATAAGAATTATTTACTGAAAGCCTGATTTATAAAATTAACTACTGTAACTGTATGAGGATATGCTACATGATGTTTAGGGAACAACTCTCATTTTTACTAAACCGGACTGTACCACTACATAAATTTGAGCAAGGTAAATAACCTTTTACTGTCTGATTTTCCTCATCTGTATTATAGGAATCATGATAGTTCTTATTCTACTGTATGCAAATGGCCTAGTGGTTGGCAGAGCTGACCCTCACCAATGTTAACCATTAGCTAAGTGCTCAACATTTATATTGATTTTTGAATTAACATAAAGCTTAATTAGAAGGTTAAAACTAATTACTAAGAGAACCAATTCATGCAATCTAACTTGAGGATTTAATCTGTATAATCTCAAAATTCAATTCTGTTTCTTTATCCTGGATAAATGAACTTTAATTTTAAAAGCTCATTTTCAGTAGCAATACGAATGAGGCAACATGATACAGCATAAAGGACATGGAATATATAGACATATTTGGACTAAATCTTAAATTTAACACCTCCCAATTTTAATATTGAAGAAGATATTTAAAATTGTAAAGCCACTTAAGACTTCAACATCTTTCTCATTAAGTAGTAAAAGAAATTTTATATTACCTCCCAGAAGTATTTAAGGTTTATATAAGAAACACATATGACAGGCTAGCAACCCACTCCAGTGTTCTTGCCTGGAGAATCCCAGGGATGGGGGAGCCTGGTGGGCTGCCGTCCGTGGGGTCGCACAGAGTCAGACACGATTGAAGCGACTTAGCAGCAGCAGAGCTCGCTACATGAAAATATACCTTCAGTAAAATAAATGCGAACAGTTTTTAACCTGGAAAAAAGAGTTTCCAGAGGATTTCTGTTATTGGAACTATTTCAAAATTCAAATATGAGTTATTATCGAGAAACAGAAAATATTCCCCTATAAAATCCCTATGTGCTTTTAACATCTTCAACCTTAATTTCTTAAAGAAGATGGAAAGATTAAACTGGAAAATAAAAGCAAATCACATCATATTTCTTAAATCCAAACATTTTTTGATGAAGAAAATGTTGGGATGGGTTTATCCTTTGCAAGAGCAGGATAGTACTTACCTAAGGACACTTATTTGATTATTTGTGCTCAACAGACTCCAAGTTTTCTTTTCTTCTTCATTTCCTCACACTCGTTCATTAACTTACTCATTCAATAGGTACTTTTGGAGCACTAAGAGATGTGAAGAAGTGCTCTAGAATATCTGTATCTAAGGAATACAAAAGTAATAAAACACTAAACTTGCTCTAAAGCTATCTTAAGGATTTTTAAAATACTTATAATTGTGTCATAATATTAGGATATGAAAGAATTATATTACAAAATAGTATACGCAGTGACCATACCTAAAGGAGGTAAAGACGGAGGTGAGCTTTAAATGCATCACCTTTAAATGACAATTCATCACCCTATTCTGTTATTCCAGAACAACTGGTTTCTTCCAAGACTGTCTGGAGCAAGTCAAGGTTCATGAGCACTCTATTTAAAGAAGCATAAGACTGTGGAAAAGTTTCCAAGGGGTGGCTAAGGAAGATGCAGAATGAAATTGATTCACTTCAGAAAAAGAATAAGACCATTTCCTACTGGGAGAATCTTCAGTTCAGTTCAGTCGCTCAGTCGTGTCCGACTCTTTGTGACCCCATGAATTGCAGCACGCCAGGCCTCCCTGTCCATCACCAACTCCTGGAGTTCACTCAGACTCACGTCCATCGAGTCCGTGATGCCATCCAGCCATCTCATCCTCGGTCGTCCCCTTCTCCTCCTGCCCCCAATCTCTCCCAGCATCAGAGACTTTTCCAATGAGTCAACTCTTCGCATGAGGTGGCCAAAGTACTGGAGTTTCAGCTTTAGCATCATTCCTTCCAAAGAAATTCCAGGGCTGATCTCCTTCAAGATGGACTGGTTGAATCTCTTTGCAGTCCAAGGGACTCTCAAGAGTCTTCTCCAACATCACAGTTCAAAAGCATCAATTCTTTGGCACTCAGCCTTCTTCACAGTCCAACTCTCACATCCATACATGACCACAGGAAAAACCATAGCCTTGAATAGACGGACCTTAGTCGGCAAAGTAATATCTCTGCTTTTGAATATACTATCTAGGTTGGTCATAACTTTTCTTCCAAGGAGTAAGTGTCTTTTAAGTTCATGGCTGCAATCATCATCTGCAGTGATTTTGGAGCCCCAAAAAATAAAGTCTGACACTGTTTCCACTGTTTCCCCATCTATTTCCCATGAAGTGATGGGACCAGATGCCATGATCTTCATTTTCTGAATGTTGAGCTTTAAGCCAACTTTTTTACTCTCCACTTTCACTTTCATCAAGAGACTTTTGAGTTCCTCTTCACTTTCTGCCATAAGGGTGGTGTCATCTGCATATCTGAGGTTATTGATATTTCTCCCGGATTCTTGATTCCAGCTTGTGTTTCTTCCAGCCCAATGTTTCTCATGATGTACTCTGCATAGAAGTTAAATAAGCAGAGTGACAATATACAGCCTTGACGTACTCCTTTTCCTATTTGGAACCAATCTGTTGTTCCATGTCCAGTTCTAACTGTTGCTTCCTGACCTGCATACAGATTTCTCAAGAGGCATGTTAGGTGGTCTGGTATTCCCATCTCTTTCAGAATTTTCCACAGTTTATTGTGATCCACACAGTCAAAGGCTTTGGCATAGTCAATAAAGCAGAAATAGATGTTTTTCTGGAACTCTCTTCCTTTTTGATGATCCAGTGGATGTTGGCAATTTGATCTCTGGTTCCTTTGCATTTTCTAAAACCAGCTTGAACATCAGGACAATCTTAGTGGCTACCAAAATACAGATTGATTTTCTGTAATCATTTATAAATATGACAGAAGAGTTTCTAGAATAGAATTGGTTCACTTTGGAATAAACTTATGAAAATAAAATGCATTACTGACCTAAAAAGTGCTTCTGAGAACTCTAGAACATACGTTATCTGTAGCCATACTATCTGATACACTTCCTCCAAGTTGTTATGATGAGTGTTCTGTTACTTTAGAAGCAGACAACTAGGAACAATCTGATTTTACCTTACGGTTTCTATCATATAGTATCTAGGAAATCATATTGTGAAAGCATTGTGTGTTTTATCTGTTTACACCCCTCAGATATAGCTTCTGCTATGGAAAAATGAAGAAAAAATTATCCTGAAACAAAGAACTGAAACTACCTGAAATCTAAGAAACAAAATAAACGGCAATATTGTTTACCTTCTTTTAATGTTAGCTTTTTGCTTTTACACAAAATTTTAATTATGTGAAGGTGTCTGTTATATGTACACAGAATCTACATTAGAGAATTCCCTGAGAAAAGAAATCCAAAGTTGATTAAAACACACACGCATTTGATGAGATAATCAAAACAAGTTACCACTGAATCATAATGAAGTTGTATATTCAAAGTTAAGCTTTAAAATATTTTTCCCATCTCAAAGCATCCATACAGTATAACAAAGCAGAATGTCAGCTATAAGTGATACATGTTACTCCCATTTACCTTGCATTCTCTGTTCATCAGTGATATGGCACATGTAACCATGAAAAAGCTCAGGGAAAGAACTATGGCTCCATAACCAACAAAAAGGGGAAAGAGGGCTATAGGAGCCAATTTTGGTAATCTAGATATGTATGGGGCTTCCCTGGTGGCTCAGAGGTTAAAGCGTCTGCCTCCAATGCGGGAGACCCGGGTTCGATCCCTGGGTCAGGAAGATCCCCTGGAGAAGGAAATGGCAATCCACTCCAGTATTCTTGCCTGGAGAATCCCATGGATGGATCGCAAAGAGTCGGACACGACTGAGCGACTTCACCTCACCTCAGATATAAAGTATAATGGACTTGGCCCAAGATGGATAAATGAATAGATAGGAATAATGAAATAGAAAATATCAGAAAAGATTAATTGATAAGGCTTAGTAACTGGTTCAATAGAGGATCAAAATAGAGGAGAAGTCATTGAGACTGAAAGGTTACAAATACAGAAAAAAAATCAATTTAAGAATCCTATTAATTAATAACATTAACTCCCAAGCAAAAGTTCTAAGACCAATTTGGGAAGAGGTAAAATACATACACACACAAATACACACATGTATATATATGTATATGAAAGTGAAAATGTTATTTTCTCAGTCATATCTAACTCTTTGTGTCCCCATGGACTGTAGCCCATCAGTCTCCTCTGCCCATGAAGTTCTCCAGTTAATACTGGAGTAGGCATCCATTCCTTTCTCCATGGGATCAAACCTGGGTGGCTCAGATGATAAAGAATCTGCCGGCAGTGTGGGAGACCCAGCTTCTTCTATCTCTGGGTCAGGAAGATCCCCTGGAGAAGGGAATGGCTACCCATTCCAGTGTTTTTGTGTGGAGAATCCCATGGACAGAGAAGTCTGGCTGGTTAAAGCCCATGGAGTAGCAAAGAGTTGGAAATGACTGAGCAACTCTCATTTTCACATGTGTATATAGGTTTAAACACACACACAATATATATACATATATAGAGAGAGAGATTTACATTATATGTATGTATGTGTATGTGCATGTGTTCTGCTTTTTAGAAAAGTATTAAGAAAAATTATTTCATGGATATTGAAAAAAGATAGATACATTATTAATGCATTCCTAATAAATTTGACTATGTTCTTAGTTATATTTAAATCCCTTTAGCCCAATGAACGGAGAAGGCAATGGCAAGCCACTCCAGTACTCTTGCCTAGAAAATCCCATGGATGGAGGAGCCTGGTAGGCTGCAGTCCATGGGGTCGCTTGGAGTCGGTCGCAAGTGAGCGACTTCACTTTCACTTTTCGCTTTCACACAATGGAGAAGGAAATGGCAACCCACTCCAGTGTTCTTGCCTGGAGAATCCCAGGGACGGGGGAGCCTGTTGGGCTGCCGTCTATGGGGTCGCACAGAGTCGGACACGACTGAAGCGACTTAGCAGCAGCAGCAGCAGCAGCAGCCCAATGAAAAGGTTTCAGCCTAGGGAAGTATGCAGGAAATAAATCACAGTTGAACCCTAAAATCTTGAACTGCAGTTTATATACTATCTAAGTAACTGTATCTTTAAGAAGAACACACCTTAACTTTAACTCCAAAAAGATTTTGGCAAAGCTACTTTCAGCAATATTTTCTCTGGCAAATCACACTTAATTTCAAACTCACAGAATGGATTTCTGGCTAAATATTCCTCAGCTAACCACCTATCCATGAGAGATTTAACCTCTGGTAGTGTTCGTGTCTAAATTTTATAGCTTAATCTTCAGGGAATTGATCTTAATTCATCATGGAAATCCATTACTGAACCAATAAATAGTGACAGAAGTAGAAAGAAACTTCCACATTTATTCAGCTTTAATTTTCCCTCTTTTACTGATGGTTAAGGAAAGCAACATGACACAAAAATTAGAGGGTAAATAAATCCAGTTTCCATAACCATGTATTGGAAAACTAGTTACGAGTTTTGTATGTTATTATCTGGCTTAATAGTTTTATTGGACTTTTAATTTTATGAAGTAGCGATAGAACATATCATAATATTATGCATGTATTTTTATTAACTGAAAAAAGGAAACCAGAAATATTGTCATAAAAGTTCATTTATCAGGGCAGAATGTATAGACTCCTATCCTGATGTTGATTGTTTCCACAGAGCTATTTACCCTGAATTTCTTGAATGAGGTACAACTTGAGTAATATCCAGTCTTTCTTGAATCTTTGATTCTATTCCAAAGCACAGTTACGAATAACACAAAGATTTTAAAACAAACACAAATTTCTTGAGAAGTCGTGTGTCTGTGAGCGCACACTCAGCCGTGTCAGACACTTTGTGACTCCATGGTCTGTAGCCCGCCAGGCTCCTCTGTCCTTGGAATTTTCCAGGCAGGAATACTGGAGTGGATTTCAACTTCCTACTCCAGGGGATCTTCCCAACCCAGGGACTGAATATGTGTCTTGCATCTCCTGCATTGGCAGGTGGATTCTTTACCACTGTACCACCTGGGAAACCCCTGAGAAGTCATACCTTCAGTAAAACTGATTCTTTTCTGTTTGGTCTCCTCTTTAATTTCTTATAAGGATATAATTATTTTAAAGTTCACTTTCAGATTATCAAAGATATACAAAATCAATTGAAAGCAATTAAATTTACAATTTTGCCTAAATTTTGAAGTCATACAAAAAGCCTAACACTGTTGAGGGTGATATTCAGATAACTTGCTACTACATACATTGCTACAATTTATACTAAAGCAAGCAATTTGGGAAGTATACTATCTCCCATCTCTTGGCTCAATAAATAATATATACTCTTATTTCACTAAGAAAATATAGATAATAAACAAAAAATATCACAATCTAGAGATTTGTCTTCATCTACGGCTGTATTCTGCCTCTAATCAAGAAAAGAACTCTCTTAGCTTCTATCTAAACTCAACCCTTTCTATAGCTCACATCTCTTATTTAATTTTTCTTTTATTCGTATTCCTCCTCTGATTTATCATTACCATCAGCCTATAATCATTCTGAAATTTCTCTATCTTAATATAATAACATTTCCTATATCCCATCTCTCTCTTTAGTTGAAATAAAATCTAATTAAAATTGCATTAAAATAGAACTTGTAAAGGCCCATATGTCTTGTCTCTAAATTCTTACCTCCAAATTTGTCCTCTGACTAATCCTAAAGTTTAATTCAAAACATTTTACTAAAACTGCTCTTGACATGGTTATCAATGACCTTTTCCTTGTCTTCTTAGAGTGTCAACTTTAAATTATATTCTTGTTTAATTCCACCACCATTTGATATGGCTGATAATTTCCTCCTTTTCAGAATGATTTTATAAATTGATTTCTAAGATTGCACACTCCACTAGGTTTCCTCCAGCATCAATGTTTACTTTTTTCAGTGTCCTTTGCTAATTCCACTCTCTTTTCTACTTTGAAATGCTGGATTTTCCTCTGTTATAGCCTATTTTCTATCCATTCAATTTTTGCCAGTCCAATGGCTTTACCAAACTCCTAAGTTTAGAGCCCCCAGATTAAACCACTGCCTTAGGTCCATACATGAATATGCAAGTTTCTACTTGGTTGGCTTGGAAGGGTTGAAGAAGAAAAGAACTGTGAAAAGAAAAAAAAAAAAAAAATCGGAGCTAGAAACTGGTTAGATGGCACTAGGCAATAAGAATGGTGGGAAAAAAGGATTCCCACTATTGTGGACAGGATGTTCAATTCTTATTTCTAAGTTGCTTCTGTTTCTGAGATATGATACCTTCCTCTTTCTCTCCACTGAATCATGCAGAGGACTACACACAAGCACAGTTTTAAGTGAAAGAGGTTATATCTGTGAACATTAAGAAAATGGTCTGAGGTTGGCATCTGGGTCCATGTGAGGTCTAACAAGAACTACATATGGGGAAAAGGAAGATAATCTATACACTAAACTAATTAAGTAGAAGTAGGAAAATAGAGCCAGAAGGGACCTTGGTGATGTAACGTTCCTCTTGGGATTTTTCAGAGATGTGGGAAAAGAAATATATAAAAGAGATATAAACCTTTAGGGATAGTGATGATAGATAATTTCCAGATTACACATGTACATTCCCATCTGGCAGGTATTGTTAACAAGGAGGAGGCATGATATGAAAATCTGATATGAAATGAAATATTTAAATATTTCCTTTAATTAGGTTCTATTCAATACCTGTACAAATAAATGGAACCTGAATATAGAATTCAATAAGGAAAAACACACATTATTGAAATGTTTTCACCATGTATTCTTTAGCATATGTATAATAAGATGTCTTATACAAAAACAAGTGCCAAAAATAGTCATCTAAAAAAAAATATGGCCTCAATCATACTTAATACATCTCTAATTTATATAAATTAAGGTACTTTAGCTTAATTTTGAAAAGAATATGAAAGTATAAGAAAAGTATTCATATGAAGTATTTCATATTTCATATGAAAAGATTTTTGAATTGTGGATATCTAGAAATTAATCAACTTAATCTATCTTAGAAATTGCTTATTATAATTTCATGAAGTTTTCATGAGTTAAATGAATGCCAAGTTAATAAAATTGCCTGTATCTTTTCTTTCATAAAACTTTTTATCAAAATCACATTTACATGCAATATATCAAAGGAATGTAGTTTTAAAATAAGTGAGAGTCCCTGTCTTCCTGTATTCGTGCCATCCAGAGGACAATGACCACATCTTACTTTCCTTAGTTAACATTTGGTGATGTTTACCAACAGATTAGAAGTTGTAAAGCCAGCATTACAGAGACTATTACTTCATATATATACTGATCTAAATTTTGGTTTGCAGCCAACAAATGCATGGAGATGCCTTGGGTTTAGTTTCAGCTTTCAAATCTTTCCTTTCTAGTAAGCTTTCAAACCTCACTTGGGCTTTTCCTATAGAAAGGAAATGTTCTATTAGAACAGCAAATTAAAGTACAGTATCTGATCATGTACTTAAATATTAGCAAAACAATTTAGGAAAAAAGTATAAGCTAGCTAAAGGTCAATGGCACCCCACTCCAGTACTCTTGCCTGGAAAATCCCATGGATGGAGGAGCCTGGAAGGCTGCAGTCCATGGGGTCGCTGAGTCAGACATGACTGAGCGACTTCACTTTGACTTTTCACTTTCATGCATTGGAGAAGGAAATGGCAACCCACTCCAGTGTTCTTGCCTGGAGAATCCCAGGGATGGCGGAGCCCAACGGGCTGCCATCTGCGGGGTCGCACAGAGTCAGACATGACTGAAGCGATTTAGCAGCAGCAGCAGCAGCTAAAGGTAGGCTCCGTTCATAGTTTTTTTTAGTATTCTTAATCACTGTAATTTAATTTGAGATTAACTCAGGCCTGAGTAAAACCTGCTTTAAGTCATTCGTTATTTTCTTAATAAATTTATTTATTTTAATTGGAGGTTAATTACTTTACAATATTGTATTGGTTTTGCCATACATCAACATGTATCCGCCACATGTATACACGTGTTCCCCATCCTGACCCCCTCCTCCCTCCTTCCTCCCCGTACCATCCCTCTGGGTCGTCCCAGTGCACCAGCCCCAAGCATCCAGTATCATGCATTGAACCTGGGCTGGCGACTCGTTTCATATATGATATTATACATGTTTCAATGCCATTCTCCCAAATCATCCCACCCTCTCTCTCTCCCTCTCCCACAGTCCAAAAGACTGTTCTATACATCTGTGTCTCTTTTGTTGTCTCGCATACAAGATAAGCCTGTTATATCTCAGCCCCGGTTAGCATCAAGTTTTTAGTCCACTTTCCCCAGGCATTTCAACTTCCATTTACTGTTACATCGTCTGTCTTTGTGCTCTTTCAGTTCAGTTCAGTCGCTCAGTCGTGTCCGACTCTTCGCGACCCCATGAATCGCAGCACGCCAGGCCTCCCTGTCCATCACCAACTCCCGGAGTTCACTCAGACTCACGTCCATCGAGTCAGTGATGCCATCCAGCCATCTATCTCATCCTCGGTCGTCCTCTTCTCCTCCTGCCCCCAATCCCTCCCAGCATCAGAGTCTTTTCCAATGAGTCAACTCTTTGCATGAGGTGGCCAAAGTACTGGAGTTTCAGCTTTATTAATTTCATGGCTGCAGTCACCATCTGCAGTGATTTTGGAGCCCCACAAAATAAAGTCGGACACTGTTTCCACTGTTTCCCCATCTATTTCCCATGAAGTGATGGGACCAGATGCCATGATCTTCATTTTCTGAATGTTGAGCTTTAAGCCAACTTTTTCGCTCTCCTCTTTCACTTTCATCAAGAGGCCTTTTAGCTCTTCTTCACTTTCTGCCATAAAGGTGGTGTCATCTGCATATCTGAGGTGATTGATATTTCTCCCGGCAATCTTGATTCCAGCTTGTGTTTCTTCCAGTCCAGTTTTTCTCATGATGTACTCTGCATACAAGTTAAATAAGCAGGGTGACAATACACAGCCTTGATGTACTCCTTTTCCTATTTGGAACCAGTCTGTTGTTCCATGTCCAGTTCTAGCTGTTGCTTCCTGACCTGCATACAGATTTCTCAAGAGGCAGGTCAGGTGGTCTGGTATTCCCATCTCTTTCAGAATTTTTCACAGTTTATTGTGATCCACACAGTCAAAAGCTTTGGCATAGTCAATAAAGCAGAAATAGCTGTTTTTCTGGAACTCTTTTGCTTTTTCCATGATCGGGTGGGTGTTGGCAATTTGATCTCTGGTTCCTCTGTCTTTTCTAAAACCAGCTTGAACATCAGGAAATTCATGGTTCACGTATTGCTGAAGCCAGGCTTGGAGAATTTTGAGCATTACTTTACTAGTGTGTAAGATGAGTGCAATTGTGCGGTAGTTTGAGCATTCCTTGGCATTGCCTTTCTTTGAGATTAGAATGAAAACTGACCTTTTCCAAACCTGGGTCAGGAAATTCATGGTTCACGTATTGCTGAAGCCAGGCTTGGAGAATTTTGAGCATTACTTTACTAGTGTGTAAGATGAGTGCAATTGTGCGGTAGTTTGAGCATTCCTTGGCATTGCCTTTCTTTGAGATTAGAATGAAAACTGACCTTTTCCAAACCTGGGGCCACTGCTGAGTTTTCCAAATTTGCTGGCCTATTGAGTGCAGCACTTTCACAGTATCATCTTTCAGGATTTGAAATAGTTCAATTGGAATTCCATCACCTCCACTAGCTTTGTTCGTAATTATGCTTCCTAACGCCCACTTGACTTCACATTCTAGGATGTCTGGCTCTAGATGAGTGATGACATCATCATGATTATCCAGGTCATGAAGCTCTTTTTTGTACAGTTTTTCTGTGTATTCTTGCCACCTCTTCTTAATATCTTCTGCTTCTGTTAGGTCCATACCATTTCTGTCCTTTATCGAGCCCATCCTTGCATGAAATGTTCCCTTGGTATCTCTAATTTTCTTGAAGAGATCTCTAGTCCTTCCCATTCTGTTCTTTTCCTCTATTTCTTTGCATTGATCACTGAAGAAGGCTTTCTTATCTCTTCTTGCTATGCTCTGGAACTCTGTATTCAGATGCTTATATCGTTCCTTTTCTCCTTTGCTTTTCACTTCTCTCCTTTTCACAGCTATTTGTAAGGACTCCCCAGACAGCCATTTTGCTTTTTTGCATTTCTTTTCCATGGGGATGGTCTTGATCCCTGTCTCCTGTACAACATCACGAACTTCATTCCATAGTTCATCAGGCACTCAATCTATCAGATTTCTCCTTTGCTTTTCGCCTCTCTTCTTTTCACAGCTATTTGTAAGGCCTCCCCAGACAGCCATTTTGCTTTTTTGCATTTCTTTTCCATGGGGATGGTCTTGATCCCTGTCTCCCATACAATGTCACGAACCTCATTCCATAGTTCATCAGGCACTCTATCTATCAGATCTAGGCCCTTAAATCTATTCCTCACTTCCACTGTATAATCATAAGGAATTTGATTTAGGTCATACCTGAATGGTCTAGCAGTTTTCCCTACTTTCTTCAATTTGTGCTCTTTATTGTACTAAAACTATTCTGATTTCTTACTGGGATCTGACACTGCTTGAAGAAAAAGAACTATATGACTTTCCTTACAGCTAAGAGTTGTGTTAATCTCCAGAAGAGCTTCAGATTGTCTTTCTAATTTCTGAGCTGTCAGTTTCACATTCCAAACCACAGGTAGAAGAAAAAGTACGCTTGCATGCTATATTTGCAATTATGGAATCCTCTTAAATGTCTTTTAATTTTTTTATTACTCTATGTTATTATCAAAATTATTCTAAGCAGATTGATTATAGAAACTTTGGACAAAAAGAAATATATATGGAAAAAATGTTTTAAACTACTTTGAAACACTGTACTTAGTTTTCTGACAATGCAGCAACAAATTACCACAAATGTGCTGGTTTAAAACAATTGAAATCTATTCTCTCATAGTCCTGAAGGCTAGAAATCTGAAATTCAGCAAGGCAATGCTCCCTCCAGAGGCTTTAAGAGATAATTCATTTTCTTCCTCTTCCATATTCTGTTGGCTCCAGGGATTTCTCTGTGACCTCATCATTCCAATCTGTTTTGATGATCACATGGCCTCTCTTCTGTGTGTAGTCTCCCTCTGTTTGACTTTCACTAAAACTTCTGGCACTGGATTTGGGGCCCACCCAGATAATCTAGGGTGGTCTCTCTAATTTCCAGATCCTTAATTAAATCTGTTGAGATGCTTTTTTCAAAAAAGGTAACATTTGCAAATACTAGAAATTAAAATGTAGATATATCTTTTAGTTGCCCATCATTCAATTCACTATAAAAATTTAAACATTTAAATAATTTAAAGAGTCAATCTTTCTCTTAATATCTCTCATTATGGCCTCATTCTGTATAGGGTTCCCATAAAAACAGTAAAATAAGTAATATATATTTCAAAATGTATTTCTATTTTGTTAAAACTTCATTTAAAAAATACATAACAGAAAAATCCAAAATTTAAATTATTTTTGAAGGAAATAGCATGAGGAAAAGAGGATGCAATCCTGGCACATCATATCAGTACCCAGGACATTAGTAACAGTGGATTAGTTCTAAAACTGAGTACTTGTTTCATGGGTGTATATTTTATTTTTATGTTTCATAACTTCAGTTCAGTTCAGTTGCTCAGTCGTGTCCGACTCTTTGCGACCCCATGAATCGCAGCACGCCAGGCCTCCCTGTTCATCACCATCTCTCGGAGTTCACCCAGACTCACGTCCATCGAGTCAGTGATGCCATCCAGCCATCTCATCACAGTCTTTAACTTAATGAGATATTAGCCATTCAAAGACATTAGAAGGATTTTCATAGGATATTTCCAAAGTGGTAATAACAGCTTACGCTCCAGTAGTATTAAAAGCATCTGTCACACTGTAGATACCACCCACACTGAATATCATGTTTATAAAAAAAAGGAAAAAGCAATCTTTGCTACTTGATAAAGATAAATGTCATTTTAAATTTATGTATTTAAGCATCTCTTATTTTTTTACATGTACTTTAGAATAAGTTCAAGATTCTAAAAATATTTGAATTTTGATTGTAACTGCATTGACTCAATATATGATTTTAAAGAAAATGTTGAATCTTTTTATCCATGTATACAATGTAAATATCCATCTCTACAATGTAAATATCCATCTCTACAATGTAAATATCCATCTCTATACCTCTTCTCTATGGACAGTCAACAAAAATATAAATGATTTCTCCATAAATGTCTTGCCCATATTTGAATAGCTTTATTCTTGTTAGTATAAATACTGTCTTGGTTTTTCATAAACTTCTTTCATTTCATTTCACTGATTCTTCTCTCTCCCTATGAAATATCATGTTTGTAATAGAATAATATCATAACTGTCTTTTGATAACCAGATTACATGTGTCTATGTATTCACATAAATCTGTTTCCACATGTGTGAAGTGAAGTGAAAGTCACTCGGTCCTGTCCGACTCTTTGCGACCTCAGGGACTATATAGTCCATGGGAATTCTCCAGGCCAGAATGCTGGAATGGGTAGCCTTTCCCTTCTCCAGAGGATCTTCTCAACCCAGGGATCAAACCCAGGTCTCTCTTGCATTGTGGGTGGATTCGTCACCATCTGAGCAACAAGGTAAGCCCCAAAATATTGGAGTGGGTAGCCTATCCCTTCTCCAGCAGATCTTCCTGACCCAGGAATCAAACCAGGGCGGTTCAGTTGCAGGCGGATTTTTTACATGTATAAACATGATATTTTTAGTTAAACGTGCAATTAACACAACTAAAACTAGATCAAACAAATAGGAAATCTATTGAATCACAGAATATTGAATTCTAAATAAGAACAGGTCATGAAAAAAAAAAAAGTTTTCCAACAAATAATGTTGTAGGGTTTCTTTTTCTCACTTCTGGAAATTTTTGGTTTGATTTAATAAAATTGTACTAAATGTAGAATTCCCCAGTAAATGTCAAAAAGCCACCTGAGGTGACAATTTTCTTTGGGCAATGAGTTTTAACTTCCGATTCACATCTTAAATAGTCATGGGGCTAATTTAGGTTATTGATTCATTTTCCAGAGAGCTTTCTTAATTTGTATATTTCTAGCAATTTGTCTGGAGAAGGCAATGGCATGCCACTCCAGTACTCTTGCCTGGAAAATCCCATGGACGGAGGAGCCTGGTGGGCTGCAGTCCATGGGGTCGCTAAGAGTCGGACACGACTGAGTGCCTTCACTTTCACTTTTCACTTTCATGCACTGGAGAAAGAAATGGCAACCCACTCCAGTGTTCTTGCCTGGAGAATCCCAGGGACGGGGGAGCCTGGTAGGCTGCCGTCTCTGGGGTCACACAGAGTCGGACACGACTGAAGTGACTTAGCAGCAGCAATTTGTCAATTTCATCTAAACTGTCAAGTTTATTGGCAAAAAGGTATTGCTAACATTCCTTTACTAGGTTTTAACACCTCTAATTTCTGAGGTAATGTTGGTACTTTGTGCATCCTCCCAGTGTTTCTCCTTTATGACTCTATTTACCTGACTGAAACTTTATCAAGATTATTGATGTTTTCACAGAAACAGTTTTGGGTTTCATAGACTTTTCTCTGTTATTTTGTTTTCCAGTTATTTGTTTTCTACTCTCATTTTCATCTCTTTCCATTCACTTTGTTTAACCAGCTCTTCCCTTTCTGGCCTTTTAAGACAGAAGCTAAAGTCACTATTATAAGACCTTCATTTTCTTCTACATTTGGCACTATAAAATTTCCTGAAATAATACTTTAGCTGTAGCCCACAAATTTTTATATTACATGTTTTAATTTTAATTTAGTTCAAAATATTTTCTAATATCCTCTTTGAATTCTTCTTTGGCCCTTATGTATTAAGTAGTATTTTTTTAATTTTTCAAGTTTGGGCTAGGTATCAATTATCTTTTTATTGTTTTCTAAGTTAATTCCATTATGATCACACAAAAAGTTTTATTATTTAAATTGTTTTAAAATAATATACACTTATGGGCCCAAATATGGATTTTTTGATAAACATTCTGTGTGCTATTGAGAAAAAATGTACAAGCTATTTGAAATGGAAGTTCTATAATGCCAATTAATTCCAGTTAATAGTGTTTTTCAAATCTCTCTCCCTTACTGATTATTTACTTATTCTATCACCTATTTAGAGTAGGTTGTTTATATCTCCAGCTATATTGCATATATGCTCCCTTATTCTTTGTTGCTGCATCGGTTTTTACTTAGTGTATTTTGAAGCATTGTTATTAGGTATATAAGCATTTGGAATTATGTTATCTTTAAAAATTGGTCTCTTCATTATTAAAGAGGAATCCATAATATCTATGACAATTTTTTTTGCTATTAAATCTACTTTAGTATTACTACACCTTTACTGTTAGTTGTTAGCCTAATAAATCTGTCTCTGTCTTTTTTGTTTTGGACTTATTGGTATGATTTGAAGTGTGTTTATTGTAAGCAGTACATAGCTACATTTTCTTCAATCCAGCCTATAATATTTGCTTCTCAATAGGAATATTTGGACTATATGTGAATTGCAACTATTGATATAGCATAGATCTACCATCTTACTATTTCTTTTCAAGAACACTAGAGGTCCATACTGCCATTTCCTATAGTGTCTGATCACGGATCCTTGTAGAATTCTTATCAACCTATCCCTGTCTTCCAAGGATATCTCTAGCTCTATCAGATCTGTCAAGTGGCAGAGAAATTTATACTGCACTCTGGACCTGTTGCAGAGCCCTGACTTGTTTACAGTTTCATTCAAGATCTGTAGCCTTCAGAGTCATAGAATAAATAGGTCACAGAGGATTCTCAATTAGAAAATATACTTCTCTAAAACTCAAAGAGGTCCAAAAAGCACTATGTCTCTTTTTCAATGTGAGGATATTCAGGATATAGTAACTTGTCATTTACTATGGCATGCTCCCGATCATTTGATCCCTAAAATATTCACTGATATAGTAGGCCCATAGATCTTTCTAGGGCTTAGCTTCTATACTCTGACATTATCTCATTAGCAGACTCAGAGAACTCAACATTCCTTGTCTACCAAGTTAAATTAGCCTATAGTCATGGACATATTTGATCAGCAGAATATCCTACAAAACATAAAACTAACTAACTTCTTTACACAATACAGTGATAGCAAGAAGGAGGATTAATACAAGTCTTGGACAAAGGCAAACAGTGTGTGCTGCTGTTCCTCTCATATAAAAGCAAGCTGCTTCAGATCATATTTTATGGTTAGATCAAATAAACCAGGTGCAAGATGCTATATTAACACACAGAAATATTACATCTGTCAAAGCAACTGTAATTGGAGCTAATACTAAATTTAGTTCAGGGTAATCTATTATCATTTTCTATATCAATCTGATTTCTTCCAGGATGCAGTAGGTGAATTAATTAATAAGATAAAGATAACCACACTTGTAATTCTTTGAGGATGGCGCCAATCTTTATAATTCCTCCTGGCTTTTGCTTCTGATTTAATATGTTGAGAGAAGGTAGAGAAGAGAAATTTTAAGGACGTTCAGTTGAAATTTTTTACTATCCTAATAGCTCCTATTCCACAGACTAGAGATGCAATGCAAGTTAGGCCTGCCTCTTAGTATAACCCTCCCAATTAGATACTTGTGAGCTGGGAAAATGACCACCGGATGAATCCACCATCCCATTGACATCACTGTGAAATGAATTTGGGACAGAACTTAGTTTAATACCTGGCCTTGATAATAATAATACTCCACCCTAACTGAGGTACATAAAGGTATGTCAGATTCACAGGCAGTCTCAGTTCAAACCTTGTAGGGCACAGCTCTTTAAGGTTGAGTTTCTACATTCTCATGATGCCTATATTCTAGTTCCTTTGGGAAAGGTTTCATGGGAATAGTATATATGTACACAGTTCTGAAGAGTTGACTCATTGGAAAAGACTTTGATGCTGGGAGGGATTGAGGGCAGGAGAAGAAGGGGACGACCGAGGATGAGATGGCTGGATGGCATCACTGACTCGATGGACACGAGTCTGAGTGAACTCCGGGAGTTGGTAATGGACAGGGAGGCCTGGCGTGCTGCGATTCATGGGGTCGCAAAAAGTCGGACACGACTGAGCGACTGAACTGAACTGATACAGTTCTGAACTAAGACTATGAAGCTCTTCAAAAGAACCTATATTACTGTGAGAATAATAAGTTCTGAGTTTGTAATTTGGCTCAAATGTAGAAATAGGGCAAGAAATTATGATTTTCTGCTGTGGTAGGTATTTTCTTTATTTATTTACTTGGATATTTTTCTAGCTACATTTTTTTTTAATTATTTTTTTCTGGTTGCACAAGTGAAACAATAGTTGGCAGCTCATATCTCTTACTACTCGGAAAAACACGATCTATTAGTCATCACAATAGCTTCTTACAGATTGGAGGATTAGGACTGCCATACTTTTCTTGCCATTATGGTAATTATATACACTTTGATGATTAGGTATCATCACTTTTTTTTTTTTCCTATTATGGGAACTGATCAGCTCTACTGTTAATAAGAAGTTCAATTCTAGGATAGCACTTCTTGCTATCAACACTATATTATAGATGACAACTTGGACAACATCTTCAAAGATGCTTATGTCCTCTCGCTAATTCATTTTAATTATCTTAGGAAAGAAAATGACCTTTGGGCCAGGTGGGTAACATAGTTTCTGATATCATACAATAATTCTCTTCTAACATGCCCATTTCTCTGAGTCTTCTGACATCTACCTTAATATGTTAACAAATCAGTCTCAGCATCTTCATTTCATTTTCACTAGTCCATCATAAGGTCCAAATGTAAAAGAGCTATTCCAGGAGAAGGAAATGGCAACCGACTCCAATATCTTGCCTGGAAAATCCCATGGACAGAGAAGCCTGGTGGTCTATGGTCCATGAGGTTGCAAAGAGTCAGTATGACTGAGTACACATGCATTCTAAGAGAACGGTGGGTCTCAAATGTTAGTATACATCAGAATCACCTAGAAGTCTAACTAAATCACTGATTTCTGGACTCCGCCCCAAAAGTTGTTCACAGGTTTGGGGCAGGGCACAATAATTTGTGTTCCTAAGAAGTTCCCAGGTGATGCCAACACTGGTGCTGCAGGAACAACACTTTGAGAATAATTGATGTAATCAGTGCTGCTGCTTCTAAAAATTAGTCAGCTCTTCACATCAAAGTGAAGAGTTTTGGAGCTTCAGGTTCAGCATCAGTCCTTCCAATGGATATTTGGGACTGATTTCCTTTAGGACTGACTGGTTCGATCTTCTTGCAGTCCAAGGGACTTTCAAGAGTCTTCTCCAACACCACAGTTCAAAAGCATCAATTCTTCAGCACTCAGCCTTCTTTATAGTCCAGCTCTCACATCCCTGCATGACTACGGGAAAAACCATAGCTTTGATTATATGGACCTTTGTTGGCAAAGTAATGTCTTTGCTTTTTAATATGCTATCAAGGTTTATCATAGATAGCTTTTTTTCCAAGAAGCAAGCATCTTTTAATTTCATGGCTGTGGTTACCACCTGTAGTGATTTTGGAGCCCAAGAAGATAAAGTCTGTCACTGTTTTCATTGTCTCCCCATCTATTTGCCATGAAGCGATGGGACAGGTTGCCATGATGTTAGTTTTTATTATTTAGATATATGAAAGTGAAAACCAGAAGAAACAGCTGAAAGATTTGAAAACACTTGGATCTGGGGAGTTGGGCACTGGGAAGGAAGTGAAAGTGAAAGTCATTCAGTCATGCCCAACTCTGTGACCCCATGGACTATACAGTGCAAGGAATTCTCTAGGCCAGAATACTGGAATGGGTGGCCTTTTGCTTCTCCAGGGGATCTTCCAAACCCAGGGAACAAACCCAGGTCTCCCCAATTGCATGCGGATTCTTTACCAGTTGAGCCAGAAGAAAAGTCCAAGGATACTGGAGTGGGTAGCCTATCCCTTCTCCAGCAGATCTTCCCAATCCAGGAATCGAACCAGGGTCTCCTGCATTAAAGGAGGATTCTTTACCAACTGAGCTATCAGGGAAGCCTCTAGGAAGGAAGTGGAGGCATTAAATAAACTTCAGTTTTTTATCTTAAGCTATAGAGAAAAATTTTACTTTTTAATTATGCAAATGCATCATTTCCATTAAAAGTTAAACTGTATACTTGATGAGTGAACGATGAACTAAAACATGATTTGGCATTACTTAAAAGTTGAACGCCTTTCACTTTCACTTTGGGGCTTCCCTAGTGACTCAGCTGGTAAAGAATCTGCCTGCAATGCAGGAGACCTGGGTTCAATTCCTGAGATGGGAAGATCTCCTGGAGAAGAGAAAGGCTACCCACTTCAGTATTCTGGCCTGGAAAACTCCATGGACTGTGTATAGTCCATAGCGTCGCAAACAGTTGGACACTACTGAGCGAATTTCACTTTTAAAAGTTGAGCAAATTTTAAATCTACTTCCTAATTTCTCTTTAGCATACTTTGTTTTTGTTCTATTTTCTCACATTGTTTCAGTTGAGAAATAATAATTTGGAAATAACAGGTTCTTTTTAATTTCATTCAACAAACAGCTCTGGGTTGATCTGCCAAAGATCCACCCAGTAACCCTGACTCACTGAAAAAGGGTGGAAATTTTCTGTAAGCGAAGTTGTTTTCTCTTTCACCCCTTCTGAGGCAGCTTCTGCAGCCAAGCCTTAAGGCCAGAATCAGATAATAAAAATTCCAAAGCTGACTTCACCCTGAGCTGCAAGATCCAAGAGGCCAGCATCTGCCAGCTTTCACTGAGTCACTAATAGTCTAGGAGGTAAATAATATTTTTATTTTGCTTTGCTGAAATAAAATGAGAAGTGCTGATATCACATTATAAACTTTTTTTCTTTTCAAAAGCAAAGGACTGATTTCTGGGACTACTATGTAGTCCCAGAGATTTTTGAGTTGGTGGCAAAAATCCATGTACTGAATCTAGAAGTTATCTGCCATATAATTATATTGCTCTGTACTATTCTACACATTCTTCTTCATTTGCAGCTAAGACTACACATTTCCTGAGAATAAGAACTTCACCTCTTCTATCTTTGTGCACCATTTTCTAGCCTCACTATGTTAGGAATTATAGTTATTAACAATTAATACCTAATAATATGAATATCTAATATTTTCACAGAAATAATAACATTAATGAATGGTCAAGTTTGAAAGAGAGGAAACTCAAATTCTTGTCCTCATTCTTATATAGGATTCCAAATTTGTATTTTGATAATGCCTATTTGGCAATACACTTTAGTACTATTGCCTGGAAAATCCCATGGACAAAGGAGCCTGGTAGGCTACTGTCCATGGGGTTGCAAAGAGTCGGATACAACTGAGCGACTTCACTTTCACTTTCATTCTTACTAAAAAGTGCCTTAAAATATGTTTACTAACATTACTTTTGGTAATAAGGAGCTCATGATCTGAGCCACAGTCAGCTCCTGGTCTTGTTTTTGCTGTTTTTCCTGTGGTCATGTATGGATGTGAGAGTTGGACTGTGAAGAAGGCTGAGCGCCGAAGAATTGATGCTTTTGAACTGTGGTGTTGGAGAAGACTCTTGAGAGTCCCTTGGACTGCAAGGAGATCCAACCAGTCCATTCTGAAGGAGATCAGCCCTGGGATTTCTTTGGAAGGAATGATGCTAAAGCTGAAACTCCAGTACTTTGGCCACCTCATGCAAAGAGTTGACTCACTGGAAAAGACTCTGATGCTGGGAAGGATTGGGGGCAGGAGGAGAAGAGGACGACCGAGGATGAGATGGCTGGATGGCATCACGGACTCGATGGACATGAGTCTGAGTGAACTCCGGGAGTTGGTGATGAACAGGGAGGCCTGGCGTGCTGCGATTCATGGGGTCGCAAAGAGTCGGATACGACTGAGCGACTGAACTGAACTGAACTGAACATTACTTTCATTGTGAAAGTTTGAAGCCAGCAATTCAGTTGGTAAGATGAAGGGAAGAAATCTATGTTGGTTAGGTGAAAGTGTGCCATTTTTAAAAAATCATGCTACAATGGATGTATCTTAGCTTGTTCATCCTGATGATCATTGCTTTCCTTTTTTTCTCCCCCCATTGGATACATTTTTGAAAAATTTTTATTAACATTTTTAATCAGAGGATATTTACAGTGTTGTGTTCATTTCTGCTGAACATCAAAGTGAATCAGCTGTAAGTATACATATATCTCCTTCATCTTGAGCCTCCCTCCCACACTTCCCACCCCACCCCTCTAGGTCATCATAGAGTACAGAGCTGAGCTCCCTGTTAAACAGCAGCTTCCCACTAGCTGTCTATTTCACACATGGCAGGATCACTGCTTTCTAGTAGGATCATGCCTATGTAATTATACACACACACATATATGTATATACGTATATATATATACATCATCAATTTCAAAATATGGCCTTTAAGAAGAGAATGAAAGATTTGTTGGCTAAATATCTGTTACATATATATCATATTCACAGAACTTCCAAATTGAAAGAAAAGTTTAGAAACTTTCAATCCACCACTTACTTTTTAAAATTAAATAAACATAGCCCACTTAGAAGAATACATTTCCCAAGTAAACAGGAAGCATCAGATATAGAGTTGATACTTGAAATGTAACATAACTAGGTCCCATTTCTTTATTTTTGTTTTTCGTTTTCCATTACTCTGGGAGATAAACAGAAAAATAAATCACTGTGATTAATGTGAAAGAGTGTTTCTCCTATGTTTTTCTCTAAGAGTTTTATAGTGTCTCATCTCATATTTAGGTCTTTAATCCATTTTGAGCTTATTTTTGTGAATGGTATTAAAGAATGTTCTAATTTCATTTTTTCTTTGCATGTAGCTGTCCAGATTTCCCAGAATCATTTGTTGAAGAGATTGTCTAATGTATAATCTTGCCTCCTTTGTCATAGATTAATTGACCATAGGTCCATGCTGCTGCTAAGTCACCTCATTTGTGCCCAACTCTGTGCGATCCCATAGACAGCAGCCCACCAGGCTCCCCAGTCCCTGGGATTCTCCAGGCAAGAACAATGGAGTGGGTTGCCATTTCCTTCTCCAATGCATGAAAGTAAAAAGCGAGAGTGAGGTCACTCAGTCCAGTCCGACTCCTCATGACCCCATGAATTGCAGCCCACCAGGCTCCTCTGTCAATGGGATTTTCCAGGCAAGAGTGCTGGAGTGGGATGCCATTACCTTCCAGGTGTGTGGTTTTATCTCTGGGTTTTCTATCCTGTTCCATTGATCTGTGTTTTTTTCTTTCTTTGGCTTTTGCACAGGAAAGGAAACCATAAAATGAAAAGATAGCCCACAGTGGGAGAAAATATTTGCAAATGATGTGACCAGCATGGGATTAATCTCCAAAGTTTAAAAACAGCTCATGCAGCTTAATGTTATCAAAACAAACAACCCAATCAAAAAGTGGAGAGAAGACTTAAACAGATATTTCTCAAAAAGCATACAGATGACCAGGAGGCATCTGAAAAGGTGTTCAATGCTGCTAATTATTAGAGAAATGCACATTAAAACTACAATGAGGTATCACCTCACACCAATCGGAATGGCCATCATCAAAAAAATCTACAAACAATAAATGTGGGAGAGGATGTGAAGAAAAGGGAACTCTCCTACACTGTTACTGTGAATGTAAATTGATATAGCCACTATGGAGAACAGTATGGAGTTTCCTTAAAATCCTAAAAATAGAGATACCTTATGATTCTACAACATAATCCCAGGCATATATCTGGAGAAAAACATGTATTTGAAAGGATACACACACCCCAACGTTCACTGTAGAACTGTTTACAGTAAAGATATGGAAGCAACCTAAATATCCATCAAAAGAGGAATGGACAAGATGTGTACATATATATAATACAATGAAATATTAGCCATTAAAAAGAATGAAATGAAAGTATTACTCAGCCATTAAAAAGAATACATTTGAATCAGTTCTAATGAGGTGGATGGAACTGGAGCCTATTATACAGTGTGAAATAAGCCAGAAAGAAAAACACCAATACAGTATACTAAAGCATATATATGGCATTTAGAAAGATGGTAATGATAACCCTGTATGCAAGACAGCAAAAGAGACACAGATGTATAGAACAGACTTTTGGACTCTGTGGGAGCGGGAGAGGGTGGGTTGATTTGGGAGAATGGCATTGAAACATGTATAATATCATATATGAAAGGAATCGCCAGTCCAGGTTTGATACATGATACTAGATGCTTGGGGCTGGTGCACTGGGATGACCCAGAGGGATGGTATGCGGAGGGAGTGGGGAGGGGGGTTCAGGATGGGGAATACGTGTATACCTGCAGCAGATTCATGTTGATGTATGGCAAAACCAATACAATATTGTAAAGTAATTAACCTCCAATTAAAATAAATAAATTTATATTTTAAAAAAGGACAAAAAAATAGAAAGAATGTTATTTGCAGCAAAATTGGTGGGGCTAGGATTATCATACTGAGTGAAATTAATCAGACAGAGGAGAAAAAATATTGTATAACATCATTTATATGTGGAATTAAAAAAAAATGATACAAATGGACTTATTTATGAAACAGACTCACAAACTCAGAACAAACTTAGTTACCAGGGGGAAGAATGGGGAGAAAGGATACTTAAGAAGTTTGGGATTGACAAGTACATACTACTATATTTAAAATTGATAACCATCAAGGACCTACTGTATAGCACAAGGATATTCCATGTAACAACCTAAATACAACATTAGGTAACTACCTAGATGGGAAAAGAATTTAGAAAAGAATATATACACCTATATGTATAACTGAATCACTTTGCTGTATACCTGAAACTAATATGACCTTGTTAATTATAGTCCAATATAAAATACAAAGTTATCTCCTGAAAAAAAATAATGTAACATAAAAATGAGGCTAGAAATGCTAGTCTAAATATTTCTATTGGCTTTATCTATTTTTCAACTTGAATGATCTCCTGATTCTTTCCTAAAGGTAATGGTGCTATTTATTTGTAAATATTTAAATATATTAAAACAAAAGTTATAACCAAATAGTTAACATATTACTTGAGTTTTCCAAAGTACTGAGATGATTCACTGAAATGATATATAATTTATGGGCTTTTGTTTATTTGCTTATCCCTTTTATTACCTTTAGAAGACACAACTCTCATTCTGTCATCTATTAAATAACTTCTTAGTATTTTAAAATAATCATAGAGTAGTTACTAAAGTACTCAATAACCTCAGATATGTAGATGATACCACCTTTATGGCAGAAAGTGAAGAGGAACTAAAGATCCTCTTGGTGAAAGTAAAAGAGGAGAGTTAAAAAATTGGCTTTTAAAACTCAACATTCAAAAAATTAAGATCATGGCATCTGATCCCATCAGTTCATGGCAAATAGATGGGGAAACAATGAAAACAGTGACAGACTTTATTTTCTTGGGTTTCAAAATCACTGCAGATGGTGACTGCAGCCATGAAATTAAAAGATGCTTGCTCCTTGGGAAAAGAGCTACAGCAAACTTAGACAGCATATTAAAGAGCAGAGACATTACTTTGCTGAAAAGTCCATCCAGTCAAAGCTATGGTTTTACTAGTAGTCATGTATGGATGTGAGAGTTGGACCATAAAGAAAGCTGAGCACCGGAGAATTGATGCTTTTGAACTGTTCCGTTTGAGAAAACTCTTGAAGGTCCTTTGGACAGCAAGGAGATCAAACCAGTCAATCTTAAAGGAAATCAATCCTGAATATTCCTTGGCAGGACTGATGCTGAAGCTGAAACTCCTATACTTTGGCCACCTGATGCAAAGAACTGACTCACTGTTAAAGACCCTGATGCTGGGAAAAATGAAGGCAGGAGGAGAGGGGACGACAGAGGATGAGATGGTTGGACGGCATTACCAACTGGATAGACATGAGCTTGAGCAAGCTCCAGGAGTTGGTAAGGACAGGAAAGCCTGGTGTGCTGCAGTCCATGGGGTCGCAAAGAGTCAGGCATGACAGAGTGACTGAACTAAACTGAGATACTAAAGTACATGAGAGAGTTATCATTAATAAGCCATGAATTTGTTTTACATGTTGCCTTAAGATGCTAGCGAATAGATACATTCACATAGATATCTGTGTAAGGATCAAGTGGGAGTCTTGTGAAGAATAAAAACTAATGACCACAAACAAAACAAAATACAATATACTGTATCAATATTAAGTAGCACACCAAACTGATGGATACACCTGACAATGTTTTAGTAAACAGGCAGGTGCTAAGAGAAGTAGAGAAAAAGAAGTACAACCAAGGTCAGGCCCGCAAATAGCCAAATTCATAAACTATCAGTAGCAACAGAGGTGACATTTTTGCCACTTGGCACACAGCTCTATTGCTGGGCTCAGAAAGCTACCATCACTGCTACCTGTTACCATTCCCCCTTTTCCAAGAATGACTTTGCAACTGTTTCTACATCTTAGTGTCACAAATTTAAGATCCAAAATCTCTAATAAGGATCTGATTGGCCAAGTATAGGGCACTATCCATGCCCCGGTGACTCATGAAAGGAAGAGACTGTATTTGTCTCCCTTGTCTTACATATTTAGGTAGAGAATATTTCTTCTCATGAAGACTCATACTGGAGAGTATTCTCTCCAAAACAGAAATGCTCAGATGCCTGATATAAACAAAAAGGCAAATGTTTGCAAAGTGTATCTATATTAAGAATTACAGTTGATGCTTCATCAATCTCTACCAAAATAATGAATTTTCCTAGTGGAAATTATTTTCGATTTGTAAGCTCTTCTCTTGCTCTAGGCCATTGACAAACTTCATTTCTACAAATGCCAATTAAGAAAATATAAAAGTTCAAAACTCATAGTTTAAATAAATATGAAATTATTTTAATTAAAACTTATAGAGAAAAAAGAGTCATATTTTTACCTGTTTATGGTATAGAAAGATGTCAAGGAGAATATTTCTAGCATTTGAAGCTA
>SJYT01084287.1:138417-190787 GCA_006410635.1 Cephalophus harveyi | reverse complement strand
CACCAGGCTCCCCCGTCCCTGGGATTCTCCAGGCAAGAACATGGAGTGGGTTGCCATTTCCTTCTCCAATGCATGAAAGTGAAAAGTGAAAGTGAAGGCACTCAGTCGTGCCGACCCTCAGCAACCCCATGGACTGCAGCCTTCCAGGCTCCTCCATCCATGGGATTTTTTCAGGCAAGAGTACTGGAATGGGGTGCCATTGCCTTCTCTGATATTCACAATATATATGTAATATTTTGAAATTTCAAAGTGAGTATATATACCTTATATATCAGTCATTCAAATAAACTAAAGAGGAAATTGAGGTGCAAAGACATAATACAATGTTAATTTCAGAGCTTAAGCAAGAAAGATTTCCCTGCATCATTTAGCACACTTTGCTATATACTGTGAAAGCAGAGATAATCAGATGCAATTCTATCTATGTACCCAAGTATACCTTTATCTCTTAAGTTGTAGAGTTTTTTCTTTTTCTTTTTTTTTTTCTGGGCATTTAAGAGGAGTTCAAAATGGGTAATCAGAAAGAGAACTAACACACTAGTTCCTAGAATTTAAGTGCCTCATTCTGCTGTGAATTTTTGTCCCAGCTCTAAAAGATGTACAGTCCTTCCATGAAGTGATGTCCTCCATCAATCCTCACTCTCTGCCCCTTGAACTATTCTTATTCAGGTGGACGTAAATGGGCTTATTAAAAAACTAGTTGCCAGTTTTTTTTTTTTTTCTGTTTTTCATAATCCTCTAATTTGAATGACTAAAAGACAGCATTAGAAATAAAAATTTCAATCATAACATGAAGTTAGGTGAGCTTGAGAGCCTCCTGATAGTCATCACTAGTCTAGATAGGACCATAATTGCCCCACTCATTCTCCCAATGAGTTACAGAATTGGATCTATGATAGACGCTATAGGTTGGCTGAACTGAATATGCCCAATCCAGAACCACACTCATTTCTCACTCTCTTGTAGCAAGGAAAATCCATACGACAGACTCACCAATTACTCATCAAGTAGAATATGACTTGGAAACTGTGTAAGAACAGTTATTTTTCTAAATGCAAGACATATACAAAGAAAAAAAACTTTGGATCTTTCTTTGAAGTTTGAAACAAACAAACATTCTCATTTAGCTGAAACTGAAATTAATACACAGTCCTTGATGTAAGCAAACAACCTGGAGAGATGAAGAATGACTACTACAATTTGAATAGAGACAGGGTCTACAAGTCAACATCACAGTAAATCATATAAACACCTTGTGCTGATATGGTTATTACTGCTATTCAGTTCAGTCAGGAATCTAGGGCTGCTATGAGGATCAAATCCATGAATAATACATTTGAAAGTTTTGAAAAACTATAAACCTCCAAATAAAAGGCTTAATACTGTTACGATCCTTTCTGCTAATGTCCCTTACTTAACCTTCCACACTAGAGCACTTTACTTTCTAAGCTAGGGTTTTTCTGAGTATACCTTGTTGAATATCCACTTGAAGAAAGAGTACAGAACACATCAGTGGCCATATCTACCACCTTGTATCAAGACCACATCTTGGAAAAACTGTAGATTGATTGAGCAAGGCTTACTATGAGGAGTGCTCATTCATCTGCATTCCTGTACTTTATTCCCTGCTAAATCACTAACTGGAAAATTAAAATTGTTTTACAATGGCTTAAACTATAAACTTTTTAAAAGTAATATTCAGGACAATAATGAACGATGGTGGTTGACTGATAAACAGTCATTCAGCAGCTTCATAAATCAAACCACCTAAGCAAGCAACGCTGTGCTGCTTATTTCCTCAGCCTGCCCTGACTTTTGGGCAACACTGCTGAGGCTTGCTTTTGATCTCAGCCATCGAAAATTTGTATTCAACAAGTGGCTCACTGCTTGCATTTCCCCTAAGGAAGAAGCAGTCTGGGAATTCCTGAGATTTAAATTCACCATTAAAATGATTCTTTTTTTTTTTCTTTCTCTCACCCTTGCTGCCAATTATTTCATGCTGGCAGGTTTGGCACATTTGCCCATCCCATAAAATGTATAAATGGGTTCTCCATGAAGATGAAATTCTTCATTGTTGCCATTCCAAAAATGTATGCTTTGAAAAGAATGTGCTATGTTCTGTAAATACCTCACCTACCAATATAAGTTTACAAATTTGCTACTAGAGTTTGAACATTTTCATTCTTTTTTTTGGCAATGCAGACACACACATAAAGTGACCTCCTGCCTAAACATCTACATCTGACACGCCTGCTTGCCGACACAGCTGAACTGACCTTTTTTTTTTTTTTTTTTCTGCTTTAATGACACATCAACAGCTGGTCTCAGAAAGGGATGGGTGAGCTCGGTCATATTTTAAGCCAGATAACTTTTCAAAAAATTTGTCAAGTATTTTGCCAAATGCTCAAACTTATATTTCTTTAAACCCTTGTGTATTTGAAGAAAAAATTTAATCCACATGTTTCTAAGTAGTTTGCCTTTAACTCATGAAAATATTTTCTCAGGAAAAATTATCATCTAAAACAGTATATATATATTATTCTTTCAATATACTTGTTTGTACAATAAGTTTATATGCTATCTTACAGAATTTGGTTTGAGGCTCACATTGCATTTAGTCCAAGAAAGTTTTCTAGACTCAAAATAATGAAATAAAAATAGGTTTTTTTATTCTGAGGATAGGGAAATGATATTATGAGGCATATATACCTGTCTCTTATACACATCTAGAAAGTGCTACATTAGCTACATAATTTCTTGGTGGGCATTCACATTGTAATCTACATATATTGCACTCCCTGGAGTTGTGTACAGTAAAGTATACTACTCATATTAAAACTTATTATAAAAGATTAATAAATTTTACTTCAGGCTAAAGTTACTTTTCTAATAAACAGTAATATCATTAAATTGATAACAAATGAATAAAAATTATAACATATTTTTATAGATGAGACTATTTCAAAGAGAGAGAAAAAAAAATCCCAGTACCAAAGACAGTGTAGCTTTTCTCTTTCCCTTTTAGGAAGAATGTGAGGGAAAAGAATGACAGACAGATTATTGACCTCATGCAGGAACTCTTTTTTGTTTCAGGCAAATAAGGAGTTTTTAATCGTATTTTTCAAACGTGGTGAAAAAAAAGTCAAGAAGTTCTGCAATAAATCCTTTTAGGCATAGATTGACCTTTGACCACTAAACTGCCTTCAGTTATTCTCTGGGAGAGGGAGAAATAGAATTTTGAGAGTGAGTTCTAGTTACATCATAAGAGTTTTTTTTCCTTGATGTTTGCTTTCTTTGGCTGGTATTGTACAGCTTCTTGAGGAAAATAAATTCCTTGGTAGTGTTTGTCTTGTATGTGTGTGGGACTATTTGAATCAAAGCAAGTTTAAGCAAAACCAAGAGTTCCAGTGTGTGATGAACCTAGGCAATCTGTCGCTTGATCATAAAGAACATGATCCATTGATTCCAGTGGCCCTTCCAGGATTTCACCAGTGATGCATGCAGAAATCCATCACAGACAAATGTGTCACTTTATTTGATATGGATTCTTGCCCAGAAACTTGGTAAAACCTCAGTGAGTCAAAAAATTCATTCAGGAGTGTTTGATAAGACATGAGTATTAATGAATATAAAAGGAAGATAGAGAAGGTGAGTTTACCAGGAACTGTTTAAATTATTAAAAGTAAAATTAGCCACCACTAGAACTAATCACAAACCCAAAATTTATATACAAGCTAACAATAGAGATATATGGCATGTGAAAGTAAATCAGCTCTCAGAATGTTTCATTGGTTTTTAAGCAATTTTTTCTAGATCACAATGCATATGTTCATGTGAAAAAGCTCCAAATGGCAAGGAAATAATAACACTATTTCAAATACATTATAAATTAGGAATATGAAAAGGGAACCTTTTGAAAAACATAAATCCCCATGTGGATTTTTGTGTGTGATTATTATACTTAGGTATGAAAATGTGAAAGGAGACAAACCCAAACTATTTTAAGATGACTTCTCCTTTATGATGAAGGATGACTTCATAAGATGACGTCTTCTTTACGAGCATAAAAAAAGAATGCATCACAAGCTTCATAATATAATAATACAAGTTTATGTTAATATTTTCTTCTCATTCAGTAAATATTTTTATATAGAAAGTTCATCTTATAATGCATTTCAAGCCATAGGGGTTAGCTGGGGAGCACATTTATGGTCTTCATTATTGTATCATAGGCAGGATAATTTTAGAAAACAAAATAACCTGGGTAACATACAAATTGGTTACAACTGGATCATGAATATATATGTTTCTTGTTAAAATATGTATGTTGGAAGGAGTCAATAGGTTCATTCCCTGTCTTTGGTCTGCAGTATTAACTAACTATTAATGTTGTAAATTTTCTTCCTCATTCACGGGAGACAATTTTTGATATTTTAGAATGTTTTCCTGTTTCAAATTCGAATTGGTAGCTAAAATGTGACATAGGAAGAATTGAAGAATCTAGGAATTTAACAGAATTTTAAAAAGAGAGCTCTTAGATCTTTTCAGGAGGGTAGTCTCAGAGATCTGCTTTCCATTGCTACAGTTTTTTTTTTTTTCTTGTTTTTTGTATTTAAATATAAATTTTTTTTTAATTGGAGGTTAATTACTTTACAATATTGCATTGGTTTTGTCATACATCAACATGAATCCAGTTTTCATGTAATGTTTGCTGCTTGACTGAGAATGGTGTGCTAAACCAAATCAGTATTCTAATGGGATGAGGAAACAAAAACCACTGAGTTATGGCTGATTTTTTCCCAGGACTAGATTCTTAAGCCTCATTTGTTTCCTAAATAAAAATCACCAATGAACTCTTTAGGAATAAACACTCTCATTACATATGATCCTCATTTGCTTAATTTTTAATATATATCAAGATATCAGTATGTAACACTATACAGGAGGCAGTGCCCAAAACCATCCCAAAGAAAAAGAAATGCAAGAAGGCAAAGTGGTTGTCTGAGGAGGTCTTATAAATAGCTAAGAAAAGAAGAGAAGCAAAAGACAAAGGAGAAAAAGAAAGATACACCAAACTGAATGCAGAGTTTCAGAGAACAGCAAAGAGAGATAAGAAAGCCTTAACTGAACAATGCAAAGAAATAGAGTAAAACAATAGAATGGGAGAGACTAGAGATCTCCTCAAAAAATTGGAGATACCAAGGAAACATTTCATGCAAAGGTGGACACAATAAAGGATAGAAATAACAGAAGCAGAAGAGATTAAGAAGAGGTGGCAAAAATACAAAGAAGAACTGTACAAAAACGGTTTTAATGACCTGGATATCCATGATGGTGTGATCATTCACCTAGAACCAAACATCCTAGAGTGTGAAGTCAAGTGGACGTTAGGAAGCATTATTATGAACAAAGCTAATGGAGGTGATAGAATTCTAGCTGAACTATTTAAAATCCTAAAAGATGATGTTGTTAAAGTAGTGCTTTCAATATGCCAGCAAATTTGGAAAGCTTAGCAATGGCCACAGGACTGGCAAACTCAGTTTTCATCCCAATCCCAAAGAAAGCAATGCCGAAAGATGTTCAAACTGCCTCATGTAAAATTGCACTCATTTCATGTGCGAGCAAAATAATGCTTAAAATTCTTCAAGCTAGGCTTCAAAGATACGTGAATCAAGAACTTCCATATATACAAGCTGGATTTAGAAAAGGTAGAAGAAAGATTTCAAATTGCCAACATCTTCTCAATCATAGAAAGAGCAAGGGAATTCCAGAAAAAAAAAAAAAAAAAACTACTTCTGCTTCATTGACTATACTAAAACCTTTGACTGTGTGGATCACAACAAACTGTGGAAAATTCTCAAGACTGGTATACCAGATCATTGTACCTTCCTCCTGAGAAACCTGTATGAAGGTTAAGATGCAACAATTAGAACCAGTTATGGAACTATGGACCAATTCCAAACTGGGAAAGGAATACATCAAGGCCACATATTGTCACCTGTTTATTTAACTTACACACAGAGTACATCATGTGAAATGCTGGGCTGGATGACTCAAAAGTTGGAATCAAGATTGCTGGGGGAAATATCAACAACCTCAGATATTCAGATGATACTATGCTAATGACAGAAAGCAAAGAGGAATTAAAAAGCCTCTTGATGAAAGTGAAAGAGGAGAGTGAAAAGCTGGCTTAAAATTCTACATTCAGGAAAACTAAGATCATGGTATCTGGTCCCATCACTTCATGGCAAATGGATTGGGAAAAAATGGCGATTTTATTTTTTGGGCTCCAAATCACTGTGGACAGTGACTGCAGCCATGAAATTAAAAGACATTTGCTCCTAGGAAGAAAACTGTGACAAACCAAGACAACATACTAAAAAGCAGAGACGTCACTTTGCCAACAAAGGTCCATATAGTCAAAGCTATGGTTTTCCAGTAGTCATGTGTGGATGTGAGAGTTGGACCATAAAGAAGGTTGAGTGCCAAAGAATTGATGCTTTTGAATTGTATTGCTGGAGAAGACTCTTGAGAGTCCTTTGGACTGCAAGGAGATTAAACCAATCAGTCCTAAAGGAAATCAACCCTTATATTCATTTGAAGTACTGATGCTAAAGTTGTGCTGATGCTAAAGGTGAAACTAAAATTTTGACCACCTGATATGAAGAAGCCAACTCACTGGAAAAGATCCTGATGCTGGGATCAGATCCTGATCCTGAGAGTAGGATTAAAAGGAGTAGACAGAGGAAGAGATGGTTGGATGGCATCATTTGACTCAATAGACATGAGCCTGAGCAAACTCCAGGAGATAGTGAAGGACAGGGAAGCCTGGCATGCTGTAGTCTATGGGGTCACAAAGAGCCGGACATGATTTAGCAACTGAACAACAACAACCAGATATCAATATTTAGAATGAATAAGGCACAAAACTCAAGAATTAAAACATGTATTTTTCTAGAATCTCCATTATGTTCAATTATTAACATAATTATTCATTTTATGGAGAATTACGGAAATAGATTATATGTTGGTTGGGTTCTAATATAAATTTGGATGTATCTCAAACCCTACATATAGGCATATTTAAATGTAACACTTTTACTCATTTCAGTTCAGTTCAGTCACTCAGTCATGTCCAACTCTTTGCGATCCCATGGACTGCAGCACACCAGGGTTCCCTATCCATCACCAACTCTTGGAACTTGCTCCAACTCATGTCCATCCAGTCAGTGTGTCATGCAACCATCTCATCCTCTGTCATCCCCTTCTCCTCCTGCCTTCAATCTTTCCCAGAATCAGGGTCTTTTCCAATGAGTCAGTTATTCACTTCAGGTGGCCAAAGTATAGGAGTTTCAGCTTCAGCATCAGTCCTTCCAGTGAATATTCAGGACTGATTTCCTTCAGGATTGACTGGTTTGATCTCCTTGCAGTCCAAGGGACTGTCAAGAGTTTTCTTCAACACCACATTCAAAAGGATCAATTATCTGGTGCTCAACCTTCTTTATGGTCCAACTCTCACATCCATACATGACTACTGGAAAAACCATATCTTTGACTAAACAGAACCTTGTTGGCAAAGTAATGTCCCTATTCTTTAATATGCTGTGTAAATTTGCTGTTGCTTTTTTCCAAGGTGCAAGCATCTTTTAATTTCATGGCTGCAGTCACCATCTTCAGTGGTTTTGGAGCCCCCCCAAAATAAAGTCTGTCACTGTTTTCATTGTTTCCCCATCTATTTGCCATGAAGTGATGGAACTGGTTGCCATGATCTTAGTTTTTTGAATGTTGAGTTTTAAGCCAATTTTTTCACTCTCCTCTTTCATTTTCATCAAGAGACTCTTTAGTTCTTCTTTGCTTTCTGCCATAAGGGTGGTGACATCTGTGTATCTGAGGTTATTGATATTTCAACCAGCAATATTGATTCCAGCTTGTGCTTCCTCCAGCCCCAGCATTCCACATGATGTACTCTGCATATAAGTTAAATAAGCAGGGTGACAATATACAGCCTTGACTTACTCCTTTCCCAATGTGGAACCAGTCCATGGTTCCATGTCCACTTCTAACTGTTGCTTCTTGACCTGCATACAGATTTCTCAGGAGGCAGGTACTTGTTTGGGTAACATTTTAAACTCCTATATTTTGAAGTTTCAGAGATATTCTGTGTACCTCCATTTGATTTACTATTAGCTCCAGACTTTTAGTAGCTGGTTTTTATCTTGTTCTCAGTTTTAATTTTGTACTGAGAATAATAAAATAACTGTTTACATAATGTTGACCAATGTTAGCTTCAGCTAAAAGGTGAAAATAACAGTGACAGGCACACTCTGCATGTTCAGTCACTTCAGTTATGTCCGATTCTTTGCAATACTATGGACTGTAGCCTGACAGGCTCTTCTGTCCATGGGATTCTCCAACCAAGGGTACAGGAGTGGGTTGCCATGCCCCTCTCCAGAGGACTTTCTGACCCAGGGATTGAACTCATATCTCATGTTGCTTGCATTGGCTGGTGGGTTCTTTACCACTAGCACCACCCGGGAAACCCAACAGGGACAGACAAGTATTTAAATAGGAAGTTGTTTGTTACACTCTGATTAATGTATTACAATATGAATAAGAATGTATTGAGGTTTGTGCACATTAATCATAATATGTAAGTTGATATAACTGATATTTTCTCATTTAAAATTTATTAAAATGTTTACTGTAAAATACTGTAAAAATGTTGCATAAATCATAAATTTTTCAAATTTTAGAGTTTTATGCTGGATAAATAACTTAACTGTAGAGAGCAATTAGAAAATCAAATAGGTTCTGTACTTTTTAATTTCTATTTATGGTAGTGGTGAAAGTGAAAGGTGCTCAGTCATGTCTGACCCTTTGCAATCCCATGGAGTAGTCAGTGGGATTCTCCAGGCCAGAATACTGGAGTACACAGCCTTTCCCTTCTCCAGGGGATCTTCCCAACCCAGGGGTCAAACCCAGGTCTCCTGCATTGCAGACAGATTCTTTACCAGCTGAGCAACCAGGGAAACCCTATGGTAGTGGAAATAATTTCTATTTGAGATAAGATTGTGACTGTATTAGACATCACTACCAGTGTCCCTCTTCTCCAAATTTAGAGGATGACAGGACTGCCAGATAAGAACTGTGGGGAAATTAATGTAGGAGAAATTGGCAATTTAATAAAGGTACAGATAGGGAAGGCAATATTCCTGGCCAGTCTTATGATGGCAAATATCTGATGATTTTTGACTTGCAACAAATGGTGTATTTTATGGTGCCTTAGAAGATTACTAAAGTTTTTCAACTTGTAGTAGGAAATAATCTTGAACTACTAGCTCTGTTTTTACTGCTGAGTAAGAAAAATATGCTAGAAAATGCTCCCATGGAAAAGATGACGTGACAAATAGATCTGACTTTGAATCTTATGTCTTCCATTTGTTATCTGCTTGCTTGGCCAAGTGCTTTAATCTCATTTAGCCTGTTTTCTCCTTTATAAAAGAGAACAACAGTACTAATTCACTGAGTTTTTGTGAAGATCAAATGAGGTAATTCTTTACTTATTTATATAAGCAGTAAACATGAATTTTAGTAGAAGATATATATTGAACTTATGTTAGTGACTTATTATTTATCTAATAAATCTGCTAAATTGTTATGTCAATTTTTTCTTCATTATAAAATGTAGTGGTTCCTGAATTCCCTATGTTAATATAAAACTTTATTCTGAATTTGGCCTTCATATATGGTAAGTAAGAGAGGAGAAAGATGTGAGCTTGGGATCCAGTATAGTCCTAGGCTTGATTTCTCCTTGCTGCTGACTCTTAAGTACAGAAATAATTCTCCCTCTCCCTTAAATGTGTGTCATAGAGCTATTAGAGTGTTTAAACATTTTCTGAAGTATAATTGACATATAACTATATTAGTATCAGGTTCCAACATAATTATTCAGTACATGCGTATATTGTGAAATGATCACAATTTAAGTCTAGTTAACATCCATCACTAGAGTTATATTCTTAAGAATAAATAGCTGAGAATAGGAGTTTATTGTTCCCAATGCCTACTGTGCCCTGAATAGCAGTGTCTTTTAATTCCTGAAGGAACACAGATAACAGGTGATAGCAAACTGATAATGCAGGGGTTCCTAACCCCTGGGATATGGACTGGTACTGGTCCAAGGCTTGTCAGGAATTCAGCCACACAGATGGAGGTATGCAGTGGGCTAGTGATTAAAGCTTAATCTGCCTGCGGTTCCTCATCACTTGCATTACCACCTGAACCATCGCTCCACTACTGCTTGAAGTATACCCACTCCCCACCTCTGCCACCCTTGGCTGTAGAAAAACTGTCTTCCATGAAACTGGTCCCTGGTGCCATAAGGTTGGGGATTGCTGTGGTAATGCACACAGTAATGACAAAATTGTGATGAGTGACTTTAGCTCACCAAGATTCATTTCTAACGAATTTCTCTTTCCTTCTGATTATTTACATTTAGTTTTCACTTTGCCTGGCTCTTGATCTGTCTTAGCTGATCATAATATAAGATCACAATATATTTTAAAATTGTCTAATACACACTTTTTTAATGATCTTTCTATTGCTTTAAATATAAGTTGAGTTTAATACATTTTAAGTGAAGTATGTGAGTATAGCTTTTCTTTACCTTTGAGAGAGACAATTGTGAGAAAAATATCCGTGTAATCTAGAACATGAGTTCAAAATAATTTTTCAATAATAAATGATGCATACTTCTTTGCCTTTACTTCTAAGTAAAAATGTGTGTTTTAGTAGGAGGTGTCCCATGTTTTCATAGTGTGATTCAGAAGGAAAAAATGTGTATTATTTTATCATTTGGTACCACACCTTCATGTCTTAAGATCATTTAAAAAAACAAGATGCTTTGGGTGAAATATACAAAGGTCTTCTAAGCAAAAGAGACCACAGAGGATTGTTTTTGATGATTCCTAGCCTTCAAGTAGATAAACTTTATTATTTTCATATTAAAAGTGAGGAGCCTAAAAGTGTTCAGTCCATTAATTTCTGTGCAGTGTTTAAAAATAAAGCCACATACTCTGATAGTTCATTTGCTTACACATGCTGATACTTGAACATTCAGCATGTAGTATTTTCAATATATCAGATGGTTTAATAAATAGAATAATGGCTCTTCAGTAAACCCTAATGCAGTTGGTCAAATGAGGCCCCCCGCCAAAATATATGTCTACCAGAACCTATGAATGTGACTTTATTTAGAAAAAAAGATCATTGCAGATATAATTCAGTTATAATTCAAGATATAATTCAAGGATCTCAAGATGAGATCATTCATGTTTATTCATGTGAGGCTTAAATATAATGACAGTTATCCTTATAAGACAGAAAAAGAGAAGACAGGAATCAAAGCCAGAGATTCAAAGAAGGCTATGTGAAGACACAGAGGATAAAGCCATGTGAAGACAAAGGCAGATACAGATGTTAAATCACAAACTTCAGACAGATACTCATTTCTACCAAGAAAATATGTTTCTCACTTTTTTGTATACCAAGAAAAGAGTTCACATCTCCTCTTCAATTATTAAACTTCCTTCATTCTCTTAGGGTCTCTATTGGATTATCTATACTCATCCTTCTTTGAAAAATGGAAAACATTAAACTCAAACTGCTTTCCCTTACCATTGGTAAGCTTGTAGACTTACATTAGTAGGCATTCCATTTTCTTTCCAACTGTAACAATGCAGTAAATACCCCCATACCCATCAACATCTATTAAAGAACTATCTATCTATAATTTTCCAGGACCCACTCTACACTTGTCTTCCCAAGGAATGAACCTTAGTTTGCCTCCTCTCATTCCATCATAATCAGGCTTTTCATATCTTTTGAAGCATTCCAATAAGCACATTATACTTACTATTGTAAAAATAATATTGCAATTATGGAAAGCATATTATACTCTAGGCTATATTATAAAAGCCTCCCACTGACCTTATATCTGCCTTCAACTCCAATTCTCTGACAGTTTTCATAAAAAATATATTGCATTTGTCTACTTCCCAGTTACCTTTAATGCACTTAATGCACTTCAGTCTGTCTTCTAGCTCTACCACTTTTTCAAAAGTATACATCAAGATCATTAAAAACTTCCATGTTGCCAAATCCAATGAATACTACCTTCTCTTCATGTAACAGACCTTTCAGTTACCCTTAATACGACTGTTTTTATCCTCCTTTCTTGAAACACAGTTTTCTATTAAGTTTCTTAACACTTAAGGACTTGAGAACTTAAGTTTTCTTAAGTTCCTTAACATTATTCCTTGCTAAATTCCTTAATACTATCCTTTGGACTGCAAAGAGATCAAACCAGTCAATCCTAAAGGAAATCAACTCTGAATATTCTTTGGAAGGGCTTATGCTGACGCTGAAGCTCTAATACTTTGGCCACCTAATGGAAGAGCCAACTCACTGGAGAAGACCCTAATTCTCAGAAAGACTGAAGGCAGGAGAAGAAAGGGACAACAGAGGATGAGATGGTTGGATGGCATCACCGACTTGATAGATATGAATTTGAGCAAGCTCTAGAAGATGGTGAAGGATAGGGAAGTCTGGAGTGCTCCAGTCCATGGGGTCGCAGAGTCAGACTCGACTGAGCGATTTAACAACAATAATACCTTGTTCGTCTTCCTCCTTGCTTTGTAGTCTTCTTTTTCTACTTGAATACTTAATTGTGTTTCAAAATTCAGTTCTGGGTTTTTTTCTCACCAAAAAACAAACAAAAGCCATCCTTTTTTAAAGGTGATGTCATCCATACTCATCTCTTTAAATTACTGAAAATTTAACTCACAAATTTTTATATCAAGCTCAGAGTTAGTATTTGAGTTGTATTCCATCCATCAGGTTGTCTGCCAGATATCTTCACAGAGTCTCACAGAACCCTGTCCCCCAAGTGTTTACCCACTTCCAATATTCCACACTCCAGTATGGCATCACTAGTCATCAATTTGTTAAAACTAAATATATAAGACTCATCATAAATTCCACACTTCCCCTCATCCTCAACATTTGATATGGCATAAGATCTTGTTTATAATATTACAAAAATATATTTCAAATTTGTCTAATGGGTTCTTCTCCACTGCCACTACCCAAACACAGGCTCTGGGAGTTGGTGATGGACAGGGAAGCCAGCGTGCTGCAGTCCGTGGGGTCACAAAGAGTTGGACACAACTGAAGGACTGAACCAAACTGAACTGAACTGAAACACGGGCCACTACTATCTTTTACCACTATTTCTTACAAGATCAGAAACCTCAAACTGAGTTTCTCACTTAAAATCTTTACATCCTACAGTTCATTAAGTTATATCTTACTCTGTTAAATTTTTTTTGTTTCTTCCTTTACATAGAACAATACTGAAATTCTTTTCCATGGCTGTAGACCTCCACTATGTAGCAACTGTCTATTTCTTTAACTTCATTGTGTATACTTCTCTATTTATTACACTCTAGCCTCACTGGTATTTTTCTGGTTTGAACACATTAAAACATTCCTTTTTCAGTGTGTTTGCAACGTTCTTTCTTAGCTGTCCACATCAGTTCCTTCTCATCCTCAAGTTTTCAACTTAGCTATTATCTAATCGAAGATTTGGTTCTTTGACCACTCTATGTGACTAAATTCTCATTCTATTATTGCCTTTTCTAGCCCCTTATTTATTTTCTTTGTTACATTAATACTTTGCAATTGCTTAATCTGAATTATTTTTACAGTCTCCTGAACGAGAATGAAAATTTTATGATATAAAGGAAACCTGTCTCTTTTACTAATCACTGAATATCTACAGTTTCTGATTCATAATTAGTCTACTTTCTAAGGACAAATGATTTATCCACTGTACTGTCTTCAGGAAATTCAAGATAGATGATCATTTAACAAATGATACTTAAATGATAAGTGATAAGTGAACTCTCAAATAATATCCAGAATCTTTCTTATTTATAGGTGAACTTATTTCAATATAATTGTTGACTATCAACCATGTAACTGGAATTATGACTAATGAATGAGCTCTGGATGAGCTCATAGTCTAGTGAATTTACTTGCAGTATAATATCTTTTATATCATAAATCATCTAATTAAGAGAGGAAACTAGACACAAAGCAGGTTTTAGAAGGGAGTCCCCTCAAGCATAATAACAAGTCTATCCTATTGTTAATCAGTGAGAAATTGAAAGTGAGAGATGAGATAGGACTTCTACAAGGATATTTGTGGTATATTAAGATGAATCTAATCCAAGCCCCTAATGCTAGACTCATACACTTTCCAAGTACAACCCGTTGTTGGTTTTTTACAGTATCATTTTGAATGACTATAGCAGATTAGAAAACAAAAGTCTTAAGTCATATATTAGATTGTTTAATGCTTATTAGATAATCTATAGTTAAATTTTCCTGCTTGGACTCTCTACTTTTGATAGACCTTAATTTCTATTGCATATAAGACTACAAGGTAGACTTGGAATTTAAGAATCTATGAATCCTGACCTGGAATTTTTGTTTTAAAATTTTATTAGTGTTCACAGAGCATTTAGTCTGTGGTACAGGTTCACAGAAGGGCAGTATAATAATAAATAATGAAAGATATAAAAGAGTGTGGGATAAACCAAAGGTAGATTAATGTTCTGATCATAACTTTGTTACAGTAAGTTATTCATTCTTAAATCAAATTATGATAAAATTAAGATTTTAGAAACAGACACTTTGAGTTTGAATTGAAGCCCTGTTGCATACTGATAATGGTGTAGACTACTTAACTTTCATTTTCCAAGTGCCTTTGAAATCATCAAAAGACAAGTTGAATAAGCTAGGATCTTGAGCTGGAAATGACACTATATTAATCCATTGAAAAATCAATGATTTTGCACCATCTATAGTTACTCCGCTGAACTAAAGACCTCATTTCTCTAGTGTCCTGGATGAAAGAGTTTACAGATCATTGTAAAATGAGAGAAAAGGTAACTGGTGGAAAACAAAAGATAAAGGTTACTCAGGAAAAAGTCCGTCTGGATTAAATATCCCAGGAAAATGGCATGATGCCATATCTGTACCAAGAGGTGAAAACAGTCGGCATGTTGAGAGTTGTAATCAAGGACAAATAACTCTTGACTTTACAAATTAAACCATCATGCTTTTTTCTTCTTAAAAAGGTGGTAAGATTTAAGAGCAACAAAATTGCAGCAAAATAGAAGCATAAATAATACAGTTCAGATAAAGAAAGACTGACATGCTACAAACCAAACTTACAGTTCCTGGACAGAATAGCAGATTCTGAAAAAGCACTGTAGATGTTTTTCACATACTTCATGAAAATATATAAAATGCTTAAAATCTTATGTTCAGTTTATTTAAGACAAAATAAAAACTATCAGCCAGTACTTGATAAATTTCCATTTAGCTTCAACAGAAGAGAGACGCAAACTTTACTAAGTTGCAAATCCTGTAAAGGTGTTTAAAATGAAATTCTGAATAATCTTAAATTTCATTGTTATTTTATATGAATACTATAACTGTATAAATTATATTCTGTAAATGGCATTTCAAGGAACTATTTACTTGGCAGGCTATTTTAACATTTGTTTATAGCTTTTCAAAAGCTTCAGTCAAAAGACTAGAAATCTTTAAGCACAAATTAAATATTTTACCCCCACCCCGAGAAGCTTAATCTTCTTTGGACAGTACCAAGCTAATCACAAAAGGTTTGACAGACTGCCTGTGTGAGCCCATTTGCTTCTCTCCAGTTTGAGAGGATATTATCTTTGAAGACCAGAACAATAGATCATGTAGCGACAGTGCTTTGTTCTTCTTTCTGCCCATTACAGGTACTCTAAATGGTTGAAATTCAGTGAAATTTAATGACTTATGTAATAGACAAAGGCACTGGCTTAGTGAAGGAAGGCCATATTGCTGTGGGACCAAGCTTTTGGGACATGATCATTGATTCAAGAAGTCTTCAGAGGAAGGAAACAGCTCTAGCAGATGGTGCTTACAGAAAAAATTCTGAAGCTCTTTCACATAAATCAATTAATATGCTAAGTCAGAAAAGGTAAATCATGAAACTGTTCTTTCCCAATTTCAAAGCTGCCTTTTTCTTCTATTTCCTTGACTTAGGGCTACTTTTTAGTCTTCCTCCAGTAGTTTTGATTTTTAAATATAGAAATACAGTGATTAAATACAAAAAGAAATTTGTGACTATCACAGATGTTGGCACTCTGGTCTAATAGTAAGACTACAAGTTAGAAGGCTGTTTTCACCCAGTTTATATTGCTTAAAATAGAACAATTTACATAATCTCTCTAAGTTTTAATTTTCTCATTATATAGTAGTGTGGGTACTATCCTCCTCCAGAGCTGTTTTAACGATTGAGTACAGTGGACTCATGATTAAATGATTCACAATTAGAACTTAAATTATGCCCAGCTGAAATGCAGACATATGCATTTAAACCTCGAGAGGATTGGTGAAGATGATCTACTAGCTGTTTATTTACCTAAAGGCACAAGCAACTTTATTACAAGAAATTCATTCTCAAGCGGGAGAGAGAGAAAGGCACAAAAGATGTAAAGAAAAAATATATATATATCGGTTTCCTAGAAAGAAAGAAAAGTCTGTGTCCAAAATAGTATTGGTAACCAAGATCTATTTTCTGTCCTAGCCAGTGAATCATGAGCAAAGCTTGAAACAATGTATAAAAGAAAACATAATCCAAACCTGGAAACAAGCTGTTTCATTAAGATTCTGAATATATTGGACATGAAAAATAGTAATTTCAAAACGCTATTACAAAAGTGAGAGATTTATATAATTTCTGCTTATATACTTGGCATGGCTTTGTATATTTAGGGCACACGAGAACACAGATCAGCTCTATTGTGTCAAGAATTTCAAAGGAACACAAATATCCTTGAAAAGGACAGCCAGACATATCTGGGACTCTGACAGCATGGCTGTAAACATGTAATTCTAAAGGCCCCTGTGTTAGTGGCTTCTAAACTAATGAGCAACATTAATATCTGAATTGATAATGTGAGTACCAGCTGCAGGGATGATAACCATGTAGTGTCACATTACTGCATAAGTGTAAGGTAGGATACAGGAAAATGGCTACTGGATACCTACGTCAGGGTCAGCAAACTTTTCTGTAAAAGGCCAGACAATAAATATTTTAGGTTCTGTGGGCTGTATGGTCACTTCTGCAACTATTCAATTATCAGTGTAATGAGAAAGGATCCATAGATAATTGGTACATGAATGAATGTGGCTGTACTTAGATAATATTGAATTTACAAAAGGGGCTTCCCTGGTGACTCAGACAGTAAAGAATCTACTTGCAATGTGGGACACCTGGGTTAGATTCCTGGTTCAGGAATATCCCCTGGAGGAGGGAATGGCTGCCCACTCCATTATTCTTGCCTGGAAAATCCCATGGACAGAGAAACGTGGCAAGCTACAGTACATGGGATCACAAAGAGTTGTACATGACTGAGAACTAACATTTTTCACTTTAATTTACAAAAATGGATATTGCACAGGACTTGGTATGCAGGCAATAGTTTGCCCTGCTGTAGTCTAATTTAGAGGACTTACTCATAAACACAATAAAATAATCCTTGAAGACTATTAGAAACAAATGAGGAAATATATTTTCAACAGAGATTTTAGAAATTACAAATGTACTGACAGTGAATGTCAAAGAAATCCACTTTTTCTGATAATGTAAATAAATACGTTAGTGCCAATCTAATATTTTGCCTAAGTGAATGGCATTATCCTTTGATTTCAGTTAAATTCTAGGAATGTAGGATGCTTTAGGATTCAAGAAAAAGCATAAAGGCAGCATAGTAAGATAATAAATAATTTCACTTTACAACAATATGAAACTGGAGAGTCTACAAAATGGAATAATTTAAAAGAATGAGGGTAAGATTATTCATTTTGGAATGAATTCCTAATTCAGTTCTAATTTTTCCCAATAAGCCATAAAGGAAACTTGCAGGAGACTACTTGGTAGGGATTTTCTCATTCTTAAAAAAAAAAGAAAGGAAGGAAAAATGATTCCTTCCATGTTACTTCTTCCACATGCTAACTTTCTCCTCTCATAAATTTTTCCATAGTCCTAAAACATTACATTTCCAGGAACCACTAAAGAAAGCAAATTGAAATCTGTTTGAATACTTTTTAAGAGCGAGGAAATCCTTCCCAGAGAGTCTTCAGTAGTTTTATAACTAAAATGGTACACAGATAAAATACATATCAAATTGCAGCATAAAGGAACAATGGTAAAGAGACCTATATGGTTCTACCACTGTATTTTCCTTCAAGTAAAATATTATCTCAAGTAGAATGTAGGTGTGTATATTTTAATCCACTATAGCAATGAATAAAAACCATAGAAGACATATAATGAAAAATTGAATAGATAAAAACTTGACAATTTAAATAATCAAAAGAGGACAAGAACACAGAAATAGAAAGAGAGTAGAAACAGAAAATTAATAATAAAAAATAAACCTAAATTCAACCACATCAATGAGTTCATTAAATGTAAATCATCTAACACACTTTATTAAAAGAGATTGTCATGTTGAATTATTTTAAAAAACCAGAATATACGCTGCCCTCAATTCCTTGAAAAACAGTAAGAGGTTAAAGGAAAACTAAAATAGGGAAAGATTCAGCATGTAAGCACTAATAAAAAGATGCCAAAATGGTTATATTATAATAATATCTGAAAGTGAGTGAGTGAGTGAAGTCGCTCAGTCGTGTCCGACTCTTTGCGACCCCATGGACTGTAGCCTACCAGGCACCTCTGTCCATGGGATTTTCCAGGCAATAGTACTGGAGTGGATAGCCATTTCCTTCTCCAATATCTGAAAAGTGGGTTTCAAAAAAAGGAGAAACTAGCAGATATAAAAAAGGACATTGTATGCATGTGTGCTCAGTCACTTCACATAATTATAAAACTGACAATTCATCATAAAGATCTAAGGGAGCTGGGAGGGGGGATCAGGATGGGAAACACATGTATACCTGTGGTGGATTCATGTTGATGTATGGCAAAACCAATACAATATATTAAAGTAATTAGGCTCCAATTAAAAAATAATAAAATAAATAAAAAATTAAAAAAATATCTAATAATTATGTGTCTACACTAACAAAAGAGCTTCAAAATACACGAAGCAACAGCTGATTAATCTAAAAGGAGAAATTAGGCAAAACCACAACTTCAATTAGAGATTTCAATGCTCATTTCTCAGTAATCAATGGAACAGGTAGACAGAAAATCAGTAAGAATATGAAAAACCTCAACCAACTTGTCATATAAAGAGCACTCCACCCTATATCAGAAAGAAAGCACATTCTTTTCAGGTACACATGGAACATTCACCAAGAGAAAAGCATATTCTGGATCAGAAAGCAAATTCTATTAAATTTAAAAGATTAAAATTATATGCCATGACCATAATGATTTTTTTTTAATAGAAGGGTATATGGTAAAACTCAAGTTATTTTGATAGTAAACAATATATTTCTAAATGATCTTCAAGTCAAAGAATAAGTAACAAGTGAAATGAAAAATAAAATATCTGTTCTGAATAAAGATGGAAATGTAACATACCCAAAACTGAGAGATGTAGAAAAACAATTGCATAGAAGGAAATTTGTATTTTAAATACTATGTTAGAAAGAAAAAAGAAATCAAACCAACAAGCTAAGCTTCCTACCTTAGAAACTAGAAATAAAGAGCAAACAAAACTCAACCCACACAGAAGGAAGAAAATAATAACAAGAGGAGAAATTGATGACACTGAAAACAAAAAACCTTAGGGAAAAGCATTAAATCAAAAGGTGCTTGACTGAAAAGATCAACTGGATCTAGTCAAAGTGAGGCGGTTAAAAAAGATGACTCAATTTGCATCATCAGAAACAAAACGGAGATTATTACAGACATCAATAGGATACTACAGAACACTTTAAAGAACCCTGTGAGCATACATTCAACAAACAAATTAGATAAACTAGATTAACTATTTGAAAGACACAGATTACAAAAATAATTTCAATAAAATTTAAATAAAATTATTCTCTATTGGACAGATTAAATTCATACTTTAAAATCCTCTAAGAAAATAAAATTCCAAGACCAGATGGTTTTATTAGTATATTTTCCCAATAACTTTCTAAATGGTACCAAGTCTACAAAATCTCCTCCAAAAAATAAAACAGAGAAAAACATTTCCCAACCATTTTATAAGGTAACCATTACTTTAATATCAAAACTAGATAAAGGCAGTAAATGAAAACAGTGCAGTCCAACATTCTTCATGAAAACAAAATGTCAACTAAATGTTAGCCAAGTGAATACAATAAATAAAAAAGAATGATACATCATGATCATATGGAGTTTATCTCCAAACTGCAAAATAACTTCAACATTTTAAAAAACTCAACATATTAAAATCACATATTACATATTAAATGAAGTAAAAACACCTAATCATCTCAATACAGATGGATAAAATTCATTGTCCATTCACGATAAAAACTCCTTGGAAATTAGAGATAGAAGGAAAATTCTTAACCTGATAAAGGACATCAACAAATAACTGAATCTACCTTCACAATTAACAGTGAAAATTGAATGTTTTATTCCTAAGAGCAGAATAAGGCAAGGGTATCTATTCTTTGAATGTTGAGTGTCGAGTTGAGTGTTGAGTCAAAATCACTGCAGGTTGTGACTGCAGCCATGAAATCAAAAGACTCTTGCTCAAGAGTCTCCAAAAGACTCTTGGTCCATAGAAAAGCTATGACCAACCTAGACAGTACATTAAAAAGCAGAGTCATTAATTTGCTGATAAAGGTCTGTCTAGTCAAAGCTATGATTTTTCCAGTAGTCATATATGGATTTGAGAGTTGGACTATAAAGAAAGCTGAGCACAGAAGAATTGATGTTTTTGAACTGTGGTGTTGGAGAAGACTCTTGAGAGTCCCTTGGACTGTAGGGGATCAAACAGTCAATCCTAAAGGAAATCAGTCCTGATTCTTCATTGGAAGGACTGATGCTGAAGCTGAAACTCCAATACTTTGGCCACCTGATGAGAAGAGCTGAATCACTAGAAAAAACCCTGATGCTGGGAAAGATAGGGCAGGAGGAGAAGGGGACGACAGAGGATGAGATGGTTGGATGGTATCACCAACTGGATGGACATGAGTTTGAACAAGCTCCAGGAGTTGGTGATGGAAGAGAGGCCTGGCATGCTGCAGTCCATGGGGTCGGAAAGAGTCAAACAGGACTGAGTGGCTGAACTGAACCGAATTGGTCTATCTTTTCACTGCTACTCAACACTGTATTAGTGGCTCTATACAGTACGATAAAGCCAAAAAAAGGCAATTTTCCCTAAATTGATCTAGAGGCTTCATAGTACCTAATTAAAATTTCAAATGATTTTATAAATTTAATCAAGCTAGTTTTACAATTTATACAGAAAAAATGTATAAGAAAAGTCAAACATCTTTGGAGGCATCATATTCCCCATTTTAAGACTGATTGCTGATCCACAGTTATTAAAACATAGTGAAATTGGTGAAAAAATAGACACATAGAAAGGACAGAACATATAATGCTGAGTTAGACCCACACAAATAGAATCAATTCATTTTTACCAAAGGTGCATAGCCAATTTATTGGAGAAAGGATATTTTTTAACAAATGGTGCTGGAACAACTGAATATACTTATGAATGGATCCAAATAAAAGAACTTCAAGCTATATTTCATTTAATACAAAATATTTATTCAAGATAGAACATAAAAATAACTAGAAAACATAAAACTAAAAGATCTTAAAACGTAGAACTCTTAATAACCTTGGATTAGGCAAATGGTTCCTAAATAAGATAACAAAAGTATGATTTGTAAAAGAAATAATTGGTAAGTTGGAGTTCATTGATGTTTTCCTCACAAAAGATTTTTTTTCTAAAAATGAACCACATACTGAGATTAAAAATTTCCAAATCAAATATCTGACAAAGGGCTTGTATTTAGAATATATAAACTTAACAATAAAAAAAATTAAAATTAAATGAGTGAAATATCCAGACAGATTCTTTCCAAAGATATACATATGGCAAACGTGCACATGGAAAAGATGTCCAACAAAAATAGTTATAATAAATTTCAGATTAAAAAATATGAGGTACCACTACACACCTACTGAAAGTCACTCAGTCATGTCAGACTCTTTACAACCCCATGGAGTGTAGCCCACCAAGCTCCACTGTCCATGGAATTCTCCAGGCTAGAATGCTGGAGTTGGTAGCTGTTCCCTTCCCCAGGGGATCTTCCCAACCTGGGAATCAAATCCAGGTCTCCTGCATTGCAGACAGATTCTTTACAGCCTGAACCCACCAGGGAAGCCTAAGAATACCAGAGTGGGTAGCCTATTCCTTCTCTAGGGGATCTTCCCAACCCAGAAATCAAACCAGAGTCTCCTGCATTGCAGGCAGATACTTTACCAGCTGAGCTACCAGAGAATTAGCTCATTCATGTCTATTAGAAAGGCTAAGTTCTTTTTGAAGTAACAAAGAAAAAAGAAAAAAGTTAACAATGTCATGGGCTGCTGAGGATGCTTTTTGCTGGTGAGAATGCAAATTGATACAACCACGCTGGAATAAAGTTGTACCATTTTTATTAAGTTAAATATCTGATATGACTCCATAATCCACATTTAGGTATTTATCCTATATTGGTCTTGAGTTATTTTTGTTTGTCATACCTCTTTATGTTACTGGTCTCTAGTTGGTAGAGGCCAGGGATGCTACAACACATCCTATAATCCCCAGGACTGTTTCCTATAATAAAGAATTAACCCGTACAAATGTAACAGTGCTGAGGTTGAGAAACCCTGCCCTTGAAAAATGAAAGGTTTGTTACAAAAATAGCATTATTCATACAAATAGCATTATTTATTATTGCTCCAAAATAGGCTGCTACTGCTGCTGCTGGTGCTAAGTCGCTTTAGTTGTGTCCGACTCTGTGCAACCCCAACGACGGAAGCCCACCAGGCACCCCCGTCCCTGGTATTCTACAGGCAAGAACACTGGAGTGGGTTGCCATTTCCTTCTCCATTGTATGAAAGTGAAAAGTGAAAGTGAAGTCGCTCAGTCGTGTCCGACTCTTTGCGACCCCATGGACTGCAGCCCACCAGACTCCTCCATCCATGGGATATTCTAAGCAAGAGTACTAGAGTGGGGTGCCATTGCCATCTCCACCAAAATAGGAAAACAACTCAAATATCTTTCAATTTGTGAATGTATAACAAACTGTGGTTCATCCATACAATAAAATACTACTTAGCAATAAAGGGAATGAACTATTGATACATGAAACAACTTGAATGAATCTCAAATGCATTATGCTAAGTGAAAATGTCAGTCTAAAGATTATATAATGTATAATGTAAGACAATATGGCATTCTCTTAAAGAAAAACTAAAGAAAGATTATATCAGTGATTGTTTGGGGGTAGCAATGAAGGAAATGTTTGACTGTGAATGGCAATATAAGTGAATTTGGAAGTAACAGAATTGTCCTGTATCCATTCTTGGTGGTGGTTATACCAATATAAGAATATGTTAAAATTCATAGAATTACATAACAAAAATTTACAGTATGTAAAATTTTAAATTATTAAAAAAGCACAGAAATCTTAGGAAAACACTGTAAAAAAGTATACACATTTATTTTAAATTATTAAACTTCTTAATGAGACTGTATTAAGAAAATACATGCTAGAGCAATGATACCTGGGTATCCAGTTTCGCCACTTATTAGTCCTATGAACTTGGACAATTAATCTAACCTTTCTGAATGTTAGTATCCTCATCTGTAGAGTGAGAATAATTATAGCTTCTACCTCATAGATTGGTTGTGAGTTAATATGCAATTACATACAGAGAATATTACTTGATGGATCATAAATATGAAAATTAGCAATGTTTTATTATAAGTGAAACAAATTTATACAGTATAATATTTTTACATAGAGTATTATACTCTTGTAGAGTATAACATTCTTTATTTTCAGGAGATAGCCTAATTTTATTATTTGCAGTGGCCAGGTCAGGTATCCACCATGAATCTTTCATTCCAGTTCAGTTCACTCACTCAGTTGTGTCTGACTCTTTGCAACCCCATGAATTGCAGCACACCAGGCCTCCCTGTCCATCACCAACTCATGAAGTCCACCCAAACCCGTGTCCATTGAGTCAGTGATGCCATCCAACCATCTCATCCTCTGTCGTCCCCTTCTCTTCCTGCCCCCAATCCCTCCCAGCATCAGAGTCTTTTCAAATGAATCAGCTCTTCACATCAGGTGGCCAAAGTACTGGAGTTTCAGCTTCAGTATCATTCCCTCCACAGAAATCCCAGAGCTGATCTCCTTAAGAATGGACTGGTTGGATCTCCGTGCAGTCCAAGGGACTCTCAAGAGTCTTCTCCAACACCACAGTTCAAAACCATCAATTCTTTGGCGCTCAGCTTTCTTCACAGTCCAACTCTCACATCCATACATGACCAGTGGAAAAACCATAGCCTTGACTCAATGGACCTTTGTTTATAGAGTAATGTCTCTGTTTTTGAATATGCTATCTAGGTTGATCATAACTTTCCTTCCAAGGAGTAAGCGTCTTTTAATTTCATGGCTGCAATCACCATCTGCAGTGATTTTGGAGCCCCAAAAAATAAAGTCTGACACTGTTTCCACTGTTTCCCCATCTATTTCCCATGAAGTGATGGGATCAGATGCCATGATCTTTGTTTTCTGAATGTTGAGCTTTAAGCCAACTTTTTCACTCTCCACTTTCACTTTCATCAAGAGGCTCTTTAGTTCTTCTGCACTTTCTGCCATAAGGGTGGTGTCATCTGCATATCTGAGGTTATTGATACTTCTCCCACTAATGTTGATTCCAGTTTGTGCTTCCTCCAGCCCAGCGTTTCTCATGATGTACTCTGCACATAAGTTAAATAAGCAGGGTGACAATATACAGCCTTGACATACTCCATTTCCCATGAATCTTTAGAACATGTCAAAACAATTTGAGTTAGATGGTACAGTCACTGTGGAGAAGGGTATGGAAGTTCCTTAAAAAACATATAGAGTTATCATATGATCTTGCAGTCCCACTCCTGGGCATATATCCAAAGAAAACTCTAGTTTGAAAACATACATGCACACCAATGCTCATAGCAGCACTATTAACAATAGCCAAGACATGGAAGCAACCTAAATATCTACTGACAGATGGATAGGTAAAAATGATGTGGTACATATACATAGGGCTTCCCCTGTGGCTCAGAAGGTAAAGAATCTGCCTGCAATGAAGGAGACCTGGGTCCAAATCCTGGGTTGGGAAGATTCCCTGGAGAAGGGAATGGCTACTCACTCAACTATTCTTGCCTAGAGAATTCCATGGACAGAGGAGCCTGGTGGGCTACAATCCATGTGGTTGCAGAGCTGGACATAACTGAAAGACATATACATGATGAATACTATTCAACCATAAAAAAGAATGAAATAATGCAATTTGCAGCATCATGGATGGGCCTAGAGATTATCATATTAAGTGAAGTAAGTCAGAGAAAGACAAGTATCACATATCATATGATATGTGAAATCTCAAATAATTGTACAAATTAACTTATTTACTAACAGAATTAGACTCACAGTCATAGAAACAAACTTATGATTACCAAAAGGGACATGGAAGGGCAGGAGAGTAAATTGAAGTGAAGTGAAGTGAAGTTGCTCAGTCGTGTCTGACTCTTTGCAACCCCGTGGACTGTAGCCCACTAGGCTCCTCTGTCCATGGGATTCTCCAGGCAAGAATACTGGAGTGGGTTGCCATTTCCTTCTCCAGGAGATCTTCCCAACCCAGGGATCGAACCCGGGTCTCCTGCATTGCAGGCAGACGCTTTATCCTCTGAGCCACCAGGGAAGCCAGGAGAGTAAATTAGGTGTTTGGAACTAACAAATAAACATTGTTATAGAAAAAATAGGTAGATAATAAGGACCTGTTGTATAGCCATGAAACTATACTCAATATCTTGAAATGGTCTGTATTGGAAAAGAATCTAAAAAAGAATATCTGAATTCCATATATATGTGTTAGTATATGAAATGAATCGCCAGTCCAGGTTCTATGCATGATACTGGATGCTTGGGGCTGGTGCACTTAGACGACCCAGAGGGATAGTATAGGGAGAGAAGAGGGTTCAGGATGGGGAACACGTGTATACCTGTGGCAGATTCATGTTGATGTATGGCAAAACCAATACAATATTGTAAAGTAATTAACCTCCAATTAAAATAAATAAATTTTAAAAATTTAAAAAAAGAATATTTGAGTCCTTTTCTTGTGCACTGGAAACACAAATTATAAATTAACAATACTTTTTATATATATATATATATACACACAGATACACACACACACGTATATCAATGAGATATAGGTCACATTTGACCTATATCTCATTGATTAAGAGAATGTGAGTTTTTAAGGTGCCTGAATTGCATACTTCCTAATTGTGTTATGTAAAGAGAAACAAAACACCTTATCTAACAATATTATTTCCTCACTAGACTGAAAGTTCTTTAGGATTCATATCCTACTCATTTCATATCCTAAAAACATATATAATGCTCAAATGTTATTAAATAATTGCCTAATAGATGTATTTTTAAACATACATGTACATGTGTTAGATGTTATATGTACACATGTTAGATGCTTAGATTTATTGAAAAGAAGATGGAATAAAAATCTAAACCTAAAATTTTGCTGTATGAAAATAAAATCATATATCCATGAGAGAATTGTTCAAATAAGCCACAGACTCTTTCAAATATTCTCATTTATAGTTGAAATGTGGTATCAGTTTTGTTCTTAAAATTATATATATATATATATGTGTGTGTGTGTATATATATATATGTCTCCAAACATATATTAAACAGCAAGGAAAATGAACTACCTTTAGGTAATATTTATATATAGGCTATGGCAATCCACTCCAGTATTCTTGCCTGGAGAATCCCACGGACGGAGAAACCTAGTAGGTTACAGTCCACGGGGTTGCAAAGAGTCGGACACGACTGAGCGACTTCACCTCATTCATCATGTACACTAAGTGACATATTTATTTTCTCAGTTATAGAATTTCTAATTATCTTATTTGCTTTTGTGCAATTTTAAAATTTTCAGTTTAAGGATTTGCAAATTCTACCATCTGACATGAATTATATCTACTCACGATGATGTCCCTGGTCACTAATTTAGTTAAACAGCTCTAAAGAAATTTAAAGAAAACCAGATGAATAATTATAACTCTTCTATTGGACAAACACTATTTTTGATAGTGTATGTGGCTTACCCAAGTTCTCATTAATCATTTTAGGTTAATCTGGCAATCAAAATAAATATATTGGTTTTTTTTTTTTTTTTTTTGTTCAAGTGATCATATATTAGGGACAATCACAAAAACTGAGCAGGAACATGTCAGGAAGCATAATACCATAAATTTACAGCTGGGCTTATGTTGGCTGAGAAATTGATGACCCACTTGTTAATGTGGGAGAAATATACATAGGGCATATTGGGTTACTATCGTGTGGGTAGTTTGATTTGCTGTGATGTGTTTTGTTAGAACAACTCTATTTGACCTCTGCTCAGTGATGCATTAAAAATGTAAAGTATTGTACTTCTTTAGAAAGCAGACTCAGTGCATTGCAACACCGCATGCTGGTTATTACCCAAAGCAAGTATGGCTAAATAATATGCATTTCTTGGTTTTAAAGGATGGAAAAAAATAGGAGGAGGAGACACCATTTCTCATGGATTAGCATCCTCTGATCTAGTTTTGCAGATAACCTAATATAAATTCAGTAGATCATTTTTCAAGGTTAAAAAGAAAAATCTATATCTGTGCTTTTAATGTTGAACAGATCTGAAAAAGTCCCAGCAAATCAAGTAGTCTTTTTAAATATAAACTTTTCACATCATACAAGCACACATTTATTGGGAAAGTAACTTTGAGATTCTTCCCAAGTATTTTTAAACCAACTCTTTTACATCTGTATTCTTCCACATAAACATAGGCACAGACTCTGTGACATGTGTTTGTCCTATACTAAGTTCCTAATGTTTCTGAATCATTCAAGTTCATTCTGGGTAAAGATCTTGTCTACATCCCCCACATGTATTTACACTGTCTTGCATTTAAAATAGCAGATTCTAAGCAAATGGTGAAAGCAGAGTGACTATAAAAATGAGAAAAAAAAAAAAAAAGCAAAAAAGTAAGCTTAATTCTATCATTCTATGTAACCAGGTGAGTATTTACTTTTTTTGAGGGTTAAATAGATAGTGCATATGACAGGGGCAGTGTAGTTTGGGGAGTAGCAATTAAGTATATATTTCAAATAATACAAAATATTTTATTGAATTTGAATAATATTTTAAAGTTTAAATGTTATTCTCTTTAAAATTCATGCTTGCTTTTGAATTTAAAAATTACTTAAATGATTATTAGTGCTGTCTCTTATACACATCTAGATGTGTATAAGAGACAGACAATATGGCATTAAAAAAAAAAAACTCCAGATGATATATGTTTTGCTCTAGACTTTTGCCTATTCAAATAGTTTTTGTTTTTCTCTCATTATGACAGTAATACATGCTTACTCCAGAAACTTCAAAAATTTGAATTTTAAATTAAATCATGCAGAATGAGAGTTTATAGCTCTAACACTCAGGCAAATCCTATTAAATTTTGGCCTCTTCCCTTCTAAGATCTTTTCCTTTGCATCAACTGATGTTTAACATCAAAGTCAATTCCTCAGCACAGATTAGAAGTTGAATTGCTGGTTGCCATGAAAGGGGGAGCTTTGTTTTGATAGCTCGAAAGCCTTCATTCAGCCTCATCTTATTACATGGAGTTTCATCTCGTGCTGCAGCCACACCGGATGACACACAGTTCCTCAAGGTACTGTCTGAGCATTAGTACCTGTGGCTGCTCTCCCAAGGGCCACCCTCTGCATGGCCCACTCTCCTTTCTTTATTTTTTCTTGGCTAGCAATCTGTGGATGCTCAATTTGCAGTGGACAGATGACTCTATACAGGGAGCACCAGAAAAGCAAGAAACATCCCAAAATGAGAAGAAAGAGAAGAATGTCAGGATACTTATAATAAATCACTTACATTTCAGCATGCATAGAATGTTTGTGCCATGTTGAAAACTAGAATTTGATTTTGCAGTTTGCTTAGCCATTTCAGTAATCTCAGACTCTTTGAGACCCTGTGGACTGTCTGTCTCTTATACACATCTAGATGTGTATAAGAGACAGTATTAGTGGTTGTTACAGGATTATTACTGTTATGGAAATGTAGGAGTTATTTAAAAATGATCTACTTAGGTATCAAATATGCAATGTATCCTTTTGTTTAAATCAAAAGGGGAGAAGAAGTTGGGATATAAAATACAGATACCTAACAGTATCTATCATATCAGAACATTTCTCTTTAGTATTTTTTAAAGTAGTTGGTTCTTTTTCCTCTTTTTTATGATTGAAGCATCTCACTCAGATTAAAATTATTATTTATGAGATTTGATAAAAAATATTTTACTTTCTCAGATGCACTTGTTTTAAAGCTTGGAAAATGATAAATCCCTCCTGGCTTGAGTTATTAACATTGAAACAGGTCTTCAAACTGACAGAGTAGAATATAAAGGACACATTTAGACTCTGTGTGAGTCATGCTTCTTGGAAGCCAACAGCATGTAAAGTATTGCTTATATAAAATTCCAATTACTCTATATTTTAAATATAAATAGTATTGGGCTTCCCTGGTGGCTCAGAGGTTAAAGCGTCTGCCTCCAATGCGGGAGACCTGGGTTCGATCCCTGGGTCGGGAAGATCCCCTGGAGAAGGAAATGGCAATCCACTCCAGTATTCTTGCCTGGAGAATCCCACGGACGGAGAAGCCTAGTAGGTTACAGTCCACGGGGTCGCAAAGAGTCGGACACGACTGAGCGACTGAACTGAACTGATATAGTTCCATACCTGAACCCCTGAGGTTGAAGTTTCTATTGAAGTTTTGACTCATCTTTGAAATTTGAGAGGAGTCTTTAAGAACCTAATATTGAATCATTCCTTATGGAAAAACTCAATAAATTTAAAAAATTAACTGAATGTATCAATTCCTAATAAATATAACTATTAATTGTAATTTGTTTATCTAACATGCTATTAACCAAAATGACAAGTTTTGTGAAATCCTTTGATTTTCTGTGTGATTTGTCATGGAAGGCTTGCAGTAGTTGTCAGTGGAAGTTTTACAGGAAACAGAAAATAACACTAGAGATTGACTGGAAAATAAGTAAATAAACCAGATTTATGAGAGATAAAATAGTTTTTTTAAATTAAGAACATAAACAAAATAAATTATAAAAATAGTTATTTTTTTTCTAAATAAAAAAAAAATCAGACACATAACTATGCATACAGTATTAAGTTGCTAAAAGGAGATTGATGTTTAAAAGTTCCTCCATATTGCTGATGTCAAACAAAAGAATATTTACGTGAAGCTCTAGTCTTTTATGGTAACCAGAGTTAAAAACACACACAAATATTCCTATATGGAAATGGTACTTCTAAGAATATAATGATCCATCTTTACATAACCTTGAATATCAAGTTAACTTTAATGTTTTATTCTGGGGCTTAGTAAAATGAACCACACTTTTCCCCACATCAAATGTGGGCTTGCCTCTCCTCCATTCCTTTCTCGTCCTTGGCTTTAAACTTCCTCATTTGTGGTCAAATTTTCTTCTTCATTATTCCCGTTTCTTACCTCTTCTTTTGGTCTAAGTTGGTTACTTAAGCATTCCTCTCCATTCCATACTTCCGGTGATATGGGGTATTTGAGTTTTCAGGAACAAATAAGTAACCTTTGAGTGAAAATGCAACTAATAGCAGAATAGCTCTCTGTTTGTTTCTATGGCAGCTATTCAATAGTGGTTATTCATTTACAAGTTCTCTTCCACAGTAAAGTACTTGGAAAGAACTAGTTCAGAATGTAGTCTTTGTTTTCAAGTCTTCCTTTTATCTTGGTTGGTTCCCTATGTCCTCATGCCTAAAGCAGTCACTTTGTTCTTGTGTGTCAAACTGTTACAATTACCTTCACATTCTACTGGAAAAGTCATCACTCACAAACTCCCACTCAGTGTCTGCGTCACCATGAGTGAAGCATAGCTGATAGATTTCCCACCAATTCAGCACTGAAGTCAGAAACACAGTACATGATTTAAGTCTCAGAGTTGAAGACACTTCTATTGTATGATACAAGTTCAAGGACTAAGTATATGCAGTGAATAATTTTGTGACTATATGGAGCCTTGAGGATTTAAACAAACTGGTAAGGCAAAGCAAAATAGAACACGTATTATAAAAACATACTAGAAGAGAGGGGCAACAACCTGTTGTGGCAAATCTGGAAGCAGTCATTCATCTACTTATTGATACAGATACTAAACATTTTTCACTAAATATTTAAAAAAATGTGGGTCACATTAAACCATGGTTTGAGATTATTAAGAATATTGTTACATAATAAACACATAAAACATTCTGGACTTCTATTTTTTAAAAATGTCTTTTAAAATTATCAAAATAATAATTTCAGTTCAGTTCAGTTCAGTTCAGTCGCTCAGTCGTGTCCAACTCTTTGCGACCCCATGAATTGCAGCACACCAGGCCTCCCTGTTCATTACCATATAATATTACTTGGAGAGAACAAATAAAGAAAAAAATAAAAATCTTCCATACTGTTTGTTTTGGGTTTTGCTCCTTCAAAATTCATATGTTGAAATCCTAACTGCCAGTCTTTCAAAATGTGATTTTATATAGAAATATTAATAGAGTCCTTGCAGATGTAATTAGATGTAGCAAAATGGGATCACGAGAGTAGGTCTTAACCCAATGTGACTATGTTCTTATTAAAAAAATGACAAAGAAATTTTGGACAGAGGGCCATGCACACAGGGAGAATATCACATGAGAAGGCATAGGTAGAAGATGGCTATCTATAAGCCAAGATGAGAGTGCAGAAACAGATCCTTCCCTCCTAATTCTCAGAATAAACCAACACTACTGGCACTTTGATCTCAGATATCTAGCCTCCAAAACTATGAGACAATAAACTTCTGTTGTTTAAGCCACCTAGATAATATTTTCTATAGCAGCTCTAGCAAGCTCTTGTACCTTCACTACCCAGACAAAATTTCTATGAATCTTTGTTATAAATTCTTTAAACTGTGACCTATTTATGCATACACACATGCATTTTTTTTCCACTTAAAAATAAATTGTGAACAAACATATTTAGGAAACAGCAGTGAGTTTTTGTGTCCTACTAGTAAATCTATCATCCCCCTCCATTGGTAATGATATATCAATTTTGAAGTGAAAGTGTTAGTCACTCAATCATGTCCAACTCTTTGTGACTCTATTGACTGTAGCCCGCCAGGCTCCTCTGTCCATGGAATTCTTGTCCAGGCAAGAAAACTGGAGTGCGGTGCCATGCCTTCCTTCAGAGGATCTTCTCAACTGAGGGATCAAACTGCATTGCAGGCAGATTCTTTATTGCCTGAGCCAACAGGGATACCAATTTTAGTGCTAAGCTAAATGATAACATTTCCCAGCCTCCTTTGGGGCTAGGTGTGCTTATGTGCCTAAGTTATGTACAAAGGAATATTACCCAAAATATTGTGTGAGGCTGTCAAGAACTGCAAAGTTTCTGAGATTTCAAACTTCCTGCAAGCAAGCAAGTTAGCCTACCACAGTCTCTCAGAAGCTAGCTGAAGATATGAGATACCTGGGACATAGATAGACCTTTATTTCTCACAGTAATAGTAGTGGTCAGAATATTAGTATTTTCTTTTCTTAGTTTTCTGAAAACCAATTCCAAGCCCTTCCCTAGGGTAGGTAAGCCCAGGTAATATCAGCACTCATGGAGCTGAAATTTTCATTCTCAGTAAGCATACACGCCTTCTGTCTAGGAAGCAGATACCATTTCTTCTGAGTCTGCTTTTTAAGAAGCATTCTTAAAAAAAAGAGAGAGAGAGAGAGTAGCAGCCATGATCTGAGGGGCAGTCATGTTCTGAACCTAGCAGCCATGTTCTTAGAATGATAGCTGGAAGAGAGGAAACTGAAGTCCACAACAGTACTGGTCTGTTTCTCCCCAGGCTTCCTCTATGAATCAGCAAATTTAATTGCTATAACTAAATGACTGTTCTTTTGGAGTTTTCTGTTTCACAATCCAAACATAGTTCTAATTGATATGCAGTCAATAAAATATTTAAAACATCATATTTCATAATGGTAAAGGAATTCATCATATAACTGTATCATTATTTATTATCTAATCTCTTAATATGGTGCCCCCTTATTCTGCTTTCATATCTCTTTTACTCCAATAAAAAGAAGCTTGAATTCACTTTATCATCATTAAAATTATTTCCTTAATATTGGTTAAGATGTTTTTTGTGGATTTTAATTAGTGTATTTTTACTTCATATAAATATGTACATATACAAACAAAACAACAAAATCTTAAGTTTATAAAATAAACTTTCACTATATCCATAACTGACTCATCTCTTCTCTCTATATAGATATATATATTATACATAATATATATATATAAAACACCAACACAAAATTTAAGCCTTAAGAGGTAACAGCACTTGAATATTTCTGTTCACACTTCTTTTGAAGTTAGACTATATAGCTCTAAGTGGAATGCTTTTACTATCTGTTATGGAAGTTGAATAACAGTGTTGTTTATTAATTTAAGACTATGTTGGTATGTTTGATAATATAGAAAAGACTAGGTCATATCCCCTAAGTAACTTCTATCTTAATAATTCATAGTGCTTTCAGCTCTTCAAATAATGATTTAGGATGTTAGCATATTAAATGTAAAGTTCTTGATAGATATGCTGAATATATAGAAGGCATATAAATTTTATTTTAAGGGTTAATATTCATATGCACAATTCATGTACATTTTTTTTTTCTTTTGTGAAATGCTGAATTCAGGTCTCCTGTTCCTTCCAGTTTCCCTGCATACAGTTCTGCTGGTAACTAGAAGCTCTATATGATATACGTGTTTGTGTATGTAAAAGTGTGTGTTTTGCATGCTGGTACTAACAGCTGCACAAATGCATTTAGACACCAGGAGATTATTATCTAGGGAAGACAGAAAGAAAGGGGATAATCATGTTACAACTGTTGATATGCTAGTACTAATACTATAGAGATGAGCAAACCACATCAGAGAACAAACAGCAATTTTCCTGTGTATCAATTAACAGATTCTTAGTTAGAATTCACAAGTAACAGCCAAATACCACACCTAACACCTAATAAAAGAGAAACTATCTAGTAAGATACTAGTTCAATTTGTTCACCACAATTTAAACTAAATACAGTAGAGTTAGTTCAGTTCAGTTCAGTCACTCATTCGTGTCCAACTCTTTGCAACCCCATGAATCGCAGCACGCCAGGCCTCCCTCTCCATCACCAACTCCTGGAGTTTACTCAGACTCATGTCCATCGAGTCCGTGATGCCATCCAGTCATCTCATCCTCGGTCGTCCCCTTCTCCTCCTGCCCCCAATCCCTCCCAGCATCAGAGTCTTCTCCAGTGACTCAACTCTTCACATGAGGTGGCCAAAGTACTGGAGTTTCAGCTTTAGCATCATTCCTTCCAAAGAAATCCCAGGGCTGATCTCCTTTAGAATGGACTGATTGGATCTCCTTGCAGTCCAAGGGACTCTCAAGAGTCTTCTCCAACACCACAGTTCAAAAGCATCAATTCTTCGGTGCTTAGCTTTCTTCACAGTCCAACTCTCACATCCACAGTAGAATTAAGGTCATCTTATGAAAAAGACGTCACCTTGGTCTAATTTAACTTTTTATTATTGATAGTGAGTCAAAGCTGAAGGAAAATCTGTAATAAAATCTAGAAATGTATAGGAAGAATAATTTTGTAAAACAAAATTATTGGTAATAAAGATTATCACCAGTGTCTGAGAAATTGAGGTAGAGGTATAAACAACAGTTAAGGTAAGTTTAATCATTTAGGAAAAATAAAATTGTTTGAGGCTTCTATGTGGCCAAAGATTAGAGGCATAGTAGAGGCAGAAAATTAAAATCAACAGAAGACAGTGAGACAGATATCGCTTGCTATTTTGGCTGATTTGCACTGAAATGGTTCTCCTATGGGTTCGGCAGATGGACTCTTTGTAAGGCCTAGTTAAGTCTTTCTTCTGAAACTGAAAGGGCCAGATTCATGTTCTCATAAACCCTTGGCAGTTCAGACACGAGCATGTGACAAAGCCTGAGCCTGGGATCTCCACTTTACCAGTTAGATTCGCCTGCCCTAGACAGTGCTTCCATACTGACAGTGTACAAATCCTCAGAAACAGTGTGGTGGTAGGAATAGTCACAGTTCAGTGACCACAGTGGCAGCTTCACTGAATTCCAGCAACTCAGCAGGGCATATCCAGTGGTCCCCACACCAGAGACAATTTTCTAACCAGGCTGAGAGCATGATGTTCTGGTGGCTTTATTCCTGGCTGCCTGTTCTCCCTTTGCCCTGCCCAGCCTTCCTCCTGGTTATGGAAGGTAACAAATATCTGTTCAATAATTTATCTTTCCATTAAACTAATCAGAGTTGGTTTCACTTGTGTGAAATCAATAACCCTTCCTTAATTACATTTATGATATTCATGATGCATATGTGCATGCTAAGTTGCTTCAGTTGTGTCTGATCTTTGAGACCCTGTGGACTGTAGCTCATCAGGAAGCTCTGTCCGTGGGACTTTCCAGGCAAGAATACTGGAGTGTTGCCAGGCCCTCCTCCACGGGATCTTCCCAACCCAGGGATCAAATCCAATGTCTCTTATATCTTCTGCACTGGCAGGCAGGTTCTTTACCAGTAGCACCATCTGGGAAGCCGGATACTCATGATAACAAAATTCTAATCCTTATCTGTAATCCTGATAATTTATTTTTAATACACTGCTTTATATAGTCTAAATTAGTCTAATCTTTAATAGAGAAATCAGAAGATTTAAAGTACACCTGAAATCTACAAGCATTAGTGTATGAATACATCAGGTATTTACAGAGAAGAAAGTGAACTTAATCTAAATAATTTGGAGAATCTGTATATTACTGAATTCTTCAGTATAAGACCTTGATAAATTGCTGCTAATACAAGTCTTTATATATATGTGTCAGTATACTGTATTGGTGTTTTTCTTTCTGGCTTACTTCACCCTGTATAATAGGTTCCAGTTTCATCCATCTCATTAGAACTGATTCAAATGAATTCTTTTTAATGGCTGAGTAATACTCCATTGTGTATATGTACCACAGCTTTCTTATCCACTCATCGGCTGATGGACATCTAGGTTGTTTCCATGTCCTGGCTATTATAAACAGTGCTGCAATGAACATTGGGGTACATGTGTCTCTTTCGATTCTGGTTTCCTCGGTGTGTATGCCCAGCAGTGGGATTGCTGGGTCATAAGGCAGTTCTATTTGCAGTTTTTCTAACTTAGATAACCTTTATCTTAACATACCCATGAAACTAAGAAACAGCAATCACTGATTAAGATCAGAGAGCATGTTTAATTAAGGAAAAGACTGAGAAAGTCTGGATCACACATTACTTAGCAATTTTAAAAGCTTTACATTTAACTTTTGTTAATGTTTAGTGAAAATGGCCTCATCAAAATCACAGTATGACATATATGTTCGCTCATGATTGTGATAATTGGAGAATAGGAGGCAAGGAAATATTCTGGTTCATATCAAGAATTTTAGGAATAGAAGATGTGTTTTCTGTTCTCCATTCAAACAACTGTTACTAAAGCATTCCAAAATTGGGTAATACTATGAACAATGAAATAATAGAACCAGTTCAGAAAGTTATGGTCACATATCTATGTGGCTGTTGAATTTTAATGTCTGAAATTTCTAGATGTGAAAAGATTGATCTGAATGGGAATGCTTATTTAATTATATTAGAAAACTTGTCCCTATACTATGGACTAAATTGTATGCTCCCATAATTCATATGTTGAAGATTTAACCCCCAATTTGATGGAATTTGGAGATGGGGCCTTAGGGATATGATTAGATATGGAGGCCATAGGGGTGAGATCTTCATGACTGGATTAGTTTTCTTTTAAAAAGAGATACCAGAGAGCCTGCTGGCTCTCTCTGTCTGAGGACACAGTAATATGGAGGCCATCTGCAAGCCACGAAGAGAACCCTCAAAAAACTAGCCTTGCCGTCACCCTGATTTTGGACTTTCCAGCCTCTAGAACTGTGAGAAATTAATTTTTGTTGTTTAAGTCACTCAGTCTATGGTGTTTTATTATGGAGGCCCAAGCTGACTAAGATACCCTACATTCTAGAATTTTAACTCTACTGTGGAACTTGTAACAATTCTTTCACTGATTAAACAGGCTTTTTTTTTTTTTTTTCCCTAACTCTACTGTATTTGTTTGGAAAGGTTTAAAGGAGAAGATCCCAAGATCCTTGCTTTCAAGAACCTTAGAACTTGGAGAAAAATTGCATTTACATCTGAGAAGCTGTAGAGCATCTCTGAAGATATATAAACAAATATAAAAAGGGTATATGTAATAAATGCCAAATACAAAGTAATAGAAGGAACATCATGGGCTGGGGTCAGTCCAGCTTCCTGGAAGAAATAGCTGTACAAACTATTGACCAAATAGCTGTACAACTCTGGGGAATAGTTTAAAGTTTTTGGACCTCCCTGACCACATCTGTGAACGAGAGTGTTAGCTTACATACATTTCAGCCTGTTTCCAGTTATTATGAAATCTGTGAAATCATGATTCTCAGCTTATTCCACTGGAATGGAAGCCCCAAATTGGCAAAGAGAAAGTAAGCCTTTCTTGAAAGGCAAGCAGAAATTCAACAGATTTTACAAGACAGGTCTCAGAGGAAATTTGAGTAAATCAACCTATAATTGTACATTTCTTTGTCGGCCAGACTGACTAAATCAGTCAGCTATTAATAATTTGGAATCTTCGCACCTACACAATCAAGTTAATATAAACTGTCATTTATTAAGTATCTATCATATAACAAACATCGTATTACATGTGTCATCACTGACCTTTACTATAACTAAGACAAGTACAACTATACTCAAAGCTGAAGAAACTGAGGGTTGGAGAATTTAACATGACTAGAAGTACAGAATTGGGAATTAAAAACAAAACTGTCTGATTCTGAATCATATTATCTTTCTACTTGTTATAATACAGACCTCTCTAAAACTTAGTAAGAGCTTATCAAAGATCTGTTCTAAGGGTTTTACAGGTATTGATTGATTCCCTACTCCAACAATCCCATCAACAGGAGGATTATATTCTTTGTAGGTAAAGATGGAGAAGTTCTATATAGTCAGCAAAAACAAGACTGGGAGCTGACTGTGACTCAGTTCATGAACTCCTTATTGCCAAATTCAGACTTAAATTGAAATTAGTCCTGAATATTCACTGGAAGGACTTATGCTGAAGTTGAAACTCCAAGAATTTGGCCACCTGATGCAAAGAACTGACTCATTGGAAAAGACCCAGATGCAGGGAAAGATTGAAACCAGGAGAAGAAAGGGATGACGGAGGATGAGATGGTTGGATGGCATCACCAACTGGGTGGACATGAGTTTGAACAAGCTCCAGGAGTTGATGATGGACAGGGAAGCCTGGAGTGCTACAGTCCATGGGGTCACAGAGTCAGACATGACTGAGCGACTGAACTGACTGACTACATAACTCAAGATTGTAGTTAAATTCAAATGTTAACTGCAATTACCCTACAGCAGCAGGGAATGTTTTTGACAATAAAAACTATATTTTATGTACCTATTATTGTCTCATATGAGATCAGTCAAAGAAAATTCTCATTCCATTACAGGAAAGAGCCAATGACAGTCTTACAATCTTTTTGGATAAGAAAGAAATAAGAAGAAAGGACTATCTTTGTCTTGTCTTCAGAAATTTTTAAAATAAATAATGAAAAATAGTATCATGCATTAATAGTGGAAATATGAAGTTACTCTTGCAAAGAAATAAGCAAAGAGAGATATGTATGGGATTCCACCCCTAAAGAAATTTCTTCTTTAGTCAGGCCCATAAAACAGAAAGATGACTTCCTTTTCACATCTGAGATGCAGATGTCATGATAATGATATTCTCCATGACTTTTACTGAAAATACTACTATATTTTTATTGTAATGTCTTAGTGGTTAAAAATTTATGAAAGTATTCAGGAAACTAGATCTAGGTATTTCTTTTCATTAATAAGTTACTAAGAAATTTCTAAAGACATTTCATTCAAGCTTTACAAATCAAGTAAGGGAATACATGATTTAAACAACATAAATGAGAGAAAAGGTGAATAAGGAAGAGGAAACTGAAGAGGGAACCCTAAAGATGACAAATGTTCATGTCCAGAAAATCTTGCCAATTATCAACTGCTTAGAAGAGAAGCTCTAGTTCAGAATCTGGCAAATGCTTGTCTATGAAGAATAAAATACTATTTTAGGTTTTAGTAGCTTTGTAGTCTTTCTCCCAACTATTCAACTCTGCTATTTTGTGAGAATAGAGGTATAAAAAATGTAAAAAAAATGGATATGGACATGCTCCAATAAACCTTTATTTACAAAAACAGGTGGAAATACAGTTTGGCCCTCAAACTTTATTCTAAATCATAATGCTAAGATTATATCTCAGTGTTTTCTGGCAGAATTTTCCACTTTAAAGGAAATGTTCTATATCTGTGCTGTGCAATTTGGTAGCCACTAGTTACAAGTGACTTTTGAGCCCCTGAGACGTGCCTAGTGAAAGTGAAGAAAATTAAATTTTACGTAATTTTAATTATTTTCCACTAAGTTTCATGTAACTAGTGACTACATTTGGACCTCACAACACTTTTTTTTTTTTAATCTGAGAATGCAACTTCAGAATTTCCTTTTGTTGTTAATAAAGAGAATTTTTTGATACTTCTAAGATTTTCAAAATGAAAAATTTAATCTAACTTTAAGGTATATAATATGCAAAATGATCTGTATCTGATTTACACAGAGTAAAGTCTCCCTTGCCTCAAGAGAAACTGTGAGAAAGAAGCAGATGTAAGGAAAATATGGATAATATAAATAAAACATGTGATTTTGTTTCTTTTATATATTTTCTTTGGATTAATGAATAAACAAACAAATTTGATATAATCCTAGACAGGAGTTTTAAAAATGCATGTGGTCTTTATATTGTGAAGCATTTTTCTAAAGGATGACATTTTCCTTGAATGAAAAAAACCAAAGCTTTGTAATCAAAAGTTTTGAGTTCAAAACTCAGTTTCATCACTTACTAATTAGATATCTACTACTGTGGACAAGAATTCCTTAGAAGAAATGGAATAGCCCTCATAGTCAACAAGACAGTCCAAAATGCAGTACTTGGATGCAATCTCAAAAATGACAGAATGATCTCTGTTTGTTTCCAAGGAAAACCATTCAATATCATAGTAATCTAAGTCTATGCCCCAACAAGTAATGCTGAAGAAGCTGAAGCTGAATGGTTCTATGAAGACCTACAAGAACAAACACCAAAAAAAGATGTCCTTTTCATCACAGGGGACTGGAAAGCAAAAGTAAGACGTCAAGAGATACCTGGAGTAACAGACAAGTTTAGCCTCGGAGTACAAAATGAAGCAAGGCAGAGGCTAATAGTGTCCTTCCAAGAGAAGATACTGGTCATAGCAAACACCCTTTTTCAACAACACAAGAGAAAACTCTACACATGGACATCACCAGATGGTTAATATGGAAATCAGATTGATTATATTATTCGTAGTCAAAGATCAGTTCAGTTCAGTCACTCAGTCATGTCCGACTCTTTGCAACTCCATGAATCTCAGCACGCTAGGCCTCCCTGTCCATCACCAACTCCTGGAGGTCACTCAGGCTCACGTCCATCGAGTCTGTGATGCCATCCAGCCATCTCATCCTCGGTCGTCCCCTTCACCTCCTGCCCCCAATCCTTCCCAGTATCACGTCTTTTCCAATGAGTCAACTCTTCGCATGAGGTGGCCAAAGTACTGGAGTTTCAGCTTTAGCATCATTCCCTCCAAAGAAATCCCAGGGTTGATCTCCTTCAGAATGGACTGGTTGGATCTCCTTGCAGTCCAAGGGACTCTCTAGAGTCTTCTCCAACACCACACTTCAAAAGCATCAATTCTTCGGCACTCAGTTTTCTTCACAGTCCAACTCTCACATCCATACATGACCACTGGAAAAACCATAGCCTTGACTAGACGGACCTTAGTCGGCAAAGCAACATCTCTGCTTTTGCATATACTATCTAGGTTGGTCATAACTTTTTTTCCAAGGAGTAAGCGTCTTTTAATTTCATGNTAGGTTGTCATGACTTTTCTTCCAAGGAGTAAGCGTCTTTTAATTTCATGGCTGCAGTCACCATCTGCAGTGATTTTGGAGCCCAAAAAAATAAAGTCTGACACTGCTTCCACTGTTTCCCCATCTATTTCCCATGAAGTGATGGGACCGGAGGCCATGATCTTCGTTTTCTGAATGTTGAGCTTTAAGCCAACTTTTTCGCTCTCCTCTTTCACTTTCATCAAGAGGCTTTTTAGCTCCTCTTCACTTTCTGCCATGTTAATTAACGGAAAACTACAAGTTTTCAAAATTACAAGTTTTCAACCTATCATCAATATAGAGGGCCAACCGTGAGAGCAAAAGATGAGGCTTGAAAGCAATTTTTAAAACAATCATGAATTGTTTTGTATCACTTGCCAAGGAGTTTGGACTTCATTCCATGGGTGAACTCTTGAAAGCTTGTGAGTGAGAATTAAAAAGATATAGACAAATTCATGGACTCCGGCTATAATCCAGGTTAGGGTTTCCCAAACTCAGCAATACAGACTTTGGGTAATTATCTGCTGGGGAGGGCTGTCCTGGACCACTGTAGGCCTTTTACCAGCATCGAGCTCCAGTGGTGACCAAAAATATCTCAGATGTTCCGTAGGAGCAGGGAGACAAAATTGTCCACATCTGAGGACCACTACTGTGTAGGTAAAGGACGGAGTTAAAGGAAACTGCAACGGAAACAGAGGTGAAGGCCTGGCTGGGGAAAGGGCTGCTAGCTTAAAAGCAACTATTGGATTAAATGAAAGTTAAGGGGCTAGGGGAAATAAAGAAGACTAATGGAAGATGAGGAAATAAAGGGCAAACACAATTTTATGGGAAACATTATTTTGCCCCTTAAGTGTCCTACAAGATCCAACACCTCCCCCAGAGCAAATAGAAGCACAACTGCCCTTCTCTTTCCCTTAGGTTCCAATGATCCTTTCCAAAACCAATCTTGAGAACGTGATGGTCAAATAAAAAGGTATGCTTCCTGGTTGATCTCCACTCTTGACAGCCTCCTGCCAGTCCAGTCTGCTAGTTACTATGAAAGGGAAGCACTCTAAAATATCATGTGCTATTGTTAAGTCACCAGCTTTTCCACTTTACCTCCTAGTAGGTCAACATTCGGAGAAGGGAAAGGCTACCCATTCCAGTATTCTTGCCTGGAGAATCCCCATGGACAGAGGAGCTTGGCGGACTTCAGTCCATGGGGTAGCAAAGAGTCGGACATGACTGAGCCACTAAGCACAAGTCAACATTTAAACATCAAAATTCCCAATCTCTTTTTGTTCCTACGATAAAATATCCTGTAGAACATACACCTTGTCTCTTTCTCTAATACATAGAATTTTTACCTTTAAGTCTCAAGATTCACTACAAGTGATTGATTTTTATCATTCTTCACAAAATCTGAATAAACAGCACAATAAGATAGTTGAAAATAGTTTTACCCTTTTTTATTGGGCATTTAAAAAATAACTTAGGGCTTGAACAAAAGTTTTCAAGAAGAAAAAGTTGGAGAATGTATTCCAGACTAGCACTCCTCAACTCAGAGAAGGCAATGGCAACCCACTCCAGTACTCTTGCCTGGAGAATCCCAGGGATGGGGGAGCCTGGTGGGCTGCCGTCTATGGGGTCGCAAAGAGTCGGACATGACTGAGCGACCTCACTTTCACTTTTCACTTTCATGCATTGGAGAAGGAAATGGCAACCCACTCCAGTACTCTTGCCTGGAGAATCCCAGGGATGGGGGAGCCTGGTGGGCTGCCGTCTATGGGGTCGCACAGAGTCGGACATGACTGAGCGACCTCACTTTCACTTTTCACTTTCATGCATTGGAGAAGGAAATGGCAACCCACTCCAGTGTTCTTGCCTGGAGAATCCCAGGGATGGGGGAGCCTGGTGGGCTGCCGTCTATGGGGTTACACAGAGTCGGACATGACTGAAGCGACTTAGCAGCAGCAGCAGCAACTCCTCAACTGTCATGAACATACAGAACATTCTGAAAGTGAAAGTCGCTCAGTCGTGTCCTACTCTTTGTGATCTCTTGGACTATACAGTTCATGGAATTCTCCACGCCAGAATGGACTGGGTAGCCATACCCTTCTCCAGGGGATGTTCCCAACCCAGGGGTGGAACCCAGGACTCCTGAATTGCAGGTGGATTCTTTACCAGCTGAGCCACCAGGGAAGGAATATCCTGGGGATCTTGTTAGAATGAAGATTCTAACTCAGAAGGCCTAGAGTGAAGCGTGAGACTGTGCATTTCTAAAAAGCTCCTGGGACTCCTAGTACTGCTACTAGTGTGGTGACCACCCTTCCAATAATAAAGTTCTGCAGAATGTCAGGGAAAGATCTGGATAAGTAACAACAGCTCATAGTAAAAATCAAATTCAGGCTGCCCCCCCCCCAAAAAGATAGTTCAAGTAGTTAATTAACATCCCAACTCCTACCTTGCCCTAAATACTCAAGAGCGTTCAAGGCCATTACTGATAACCCACAAAGCCCTGGCCCTTCAAAACTTCTGGTTCTGGTCCAGTGGTTTAGGACTAAGGGATGTCCATTCTCATTCCTAATAAAAAAAGTCTCCAGACTACGTAATAGGAAACAACAATAAAAGCTAATTTTTAGAACTGTTTTATTTCAAAAATTTAAATGCACACACATTTTTCATTCATTCACTTAACACTGCAGCATATTTTTGCCCTCCCTAGAAACACAATGATAAGATATCTTACCCTGCCCCTAAAAATTTTACAGTCTAGCAAAAGAAAAATCTATAAATACCACTGCTTGTATAGAAAATGTGTTTACAGACCAATTTTCAGAGCACAATTCTTTAGGTAAAACTGCAAAACAGCATCATCTCTATGACACTTTACAGGTCTTGTTATTATATATCATAATCTATATTATATATCACCATCTAATTGCTAGAGAAACAAATTAATAATAAACGAAAGAAATCAATGCTATCCTAGGACAAAGTTTCCAATGCCCTGAATTTTAAGAATCCCAAAAACAGAATAACTGTGCTTTCACTATTTATACTCGGAAACAATGAAGGATGATTTACCTAAAGTTATGATGAATGACCCTTTTCAACAATTTACATTTTATTACTCAGAACATGTTCACATACCTGGAAAACAGTAGTACACATGTATGAAATATTATCTCCCTTCAGACAATATTTAATGAGCTATTAGCTCATTGACTTTTGCATGCAGTAACACCTCAGCAACCTACCTCGTGCTATTCCTGAGTCTGAGGTCCACTAACAAAAAGCTCTGGTCTAGAATTTACTGTGTATTTACTTGAAAACCAACTTTCATTTCTCTTTTAAAACTCTTCTCTATCTCCTGGGATCCAACCAGGCAGATGGCTAAAGAAGGAACCGTAGCTGTCTGCATGCAGGTTCGACTGCTCAATAGCAGAGAAGCAGCACTTGGAAAAGATACTTAAGTTTACTGGAAAACTGACAATAATATAATTTATCAAGTTGATGGGAGTAAATCCTTTAATTTTGATTTTGTCTTTCATAGCAATGAAACTACTAAAAATGTGTATGAAGAAAACTGTGCTGTTAATCATACATTCTGCCATCCAAGGCTAAAATGGTACTATATTTGCCTATGAGAAGACTGCTTCAGGAAAAATATATACTACGATGGGTTCACAAAAGTATTTGGGAGTAACACTCAGAGCAATTCATGACACTTTCCAAAAAATTAAGAAGTTTCCTGTAGGGAATTTCTCTTACGTGTGTCTTACATGGAGATATACAATGAAACCATTACAGACTTACATTGTGACACTCAAAACATGAAGCTTTTAATAATTTGGGAAGATTTCAACAGGAATGTGTATGTGGCCGACCTCATACAAGTTGTTTATACGTTAGAAATGGCTTTGAAGTGGATCACAAAAGGAGAAAAGAACAGGCATTATGGAATTACAAAACTGAATCAAAGAAGTAGTCTGTTCTCATACCATTTTTAGGATGATTTTGGAAAGTAGAGAGAAAGGTGAACCTTCTAATTTTGAAGGATCTGTCAAAGTGTCCCATTTGAATTTGGCTGATCTTGCAGGCAATTGAAAGGGCTGCTCAAACAAGTGCTGAAGGTCTGCGACTCAAGGAAGGCTATAATACAAATCAAAGTTTATTTATTTTGGGACTAGTGATCAATAAACTTAGCAATGGACAAGTTGATGGTTTCATAAATTATCGAGATAGCAAATTAATACAAATTTCCAGAATTCCTTGGGAGGAAATGCAAAAACACATGTTATCTGAACAATTACTCTGGTGTCTTCTGATGAAACTCTTATTACTCTCCAGTTTGCCAGCACTGCCAAATACATAAAGAATAATACTCCTTTATGTTAACAAGGTATCAAGTGATGAAGCTCTCCTGAAAAGATATAGAAAAGAAATAATGGATCTTAAAAAGCAAATTAGAGGAGGTTTCTTTACGGACTTGAGCCCAGGCAAAGGAAAAAGACCAACTGGCCCAACTCTTGGAAGAAAAAGACCTACTTCAAAAAGTCCAAATTGAGAAAATTCAAAACCTAACACGGATGCTGGTGACCTCTTCTTCCCTAGTATCACAAGAATTAAAGGCTAAAAAACCCCAAAGAGTCCCTTGGTACATTGGGAAAATTAACAAAATGAAGGACTCAAACTACATAAATAAATTTAATATGCCAATGAACAACAAAAACACATAAGGCTACTATAAGTTTAGAAGAAACTGATGAATCTCTCTTTTCAGTCTGATATTTTCAGTAACATTCTTGATACATTAACTGAGATAGAATGGAATCCAGCAACAAAGCTACTAAGTCAAGAAAACTTAGAAAGTAAATTCACTTTGTGCTCACTATGATGACCTGGTATTAAGACTATGAACAATTAAGAGAAAATGAAGAAATGGAATTGAAATTAAGAGAAAAGAATGATTTGGATGAATTTGAAGCTCTAGAAAGAAAAGCAGAGAAAGATCAAGAGAACGAACTAAGTTCAAAAGCAGAGCTGTTTAGAGAAAAGGAAGACCAGATTAAGATGCTACAGGAATACAAAGACTCTCATAAGTCAGAAAGTAAGAAAATGGATTTGTCATACTCATTGGAAAACACTGAAGATCTAAAACAAAAACAGACTCTGCTTGATGTCAAAACTGTAGCTCTTGATGCCAAAAGAGAATCAACCTTCCTTAGAAGTGAAAATCTAAAGCTCAAAGAGAAAATAAAAGAATTTTCAAGCACATGCAAGCAGATGGAAAATCATATGCAGTTATATCAAAGTCAGCTGGAGGTGAAAAAGAAAATGCAAGTTGATCTGGAGAAAGAATTACAATCTTCTCTTAGTGAAATAACAAAACTCACTTCCCTTATAGATCGATTCAGTGAAATAACAAAACTCACCTCCCTTACAGATGGCAAAGTTAAAAAGATTTGCTCTCTAATATGGAATTGGAAAGAAAAACAACCCATCTGCAGAAAGAACTGAATAAAGTAGTTGAAGAAAATGAAGCTTTGCATAATGAAGTTAATTTGCTGTCAGAACTGAAATCCTGACCTTCAGAAATAGAAATGCTAAGGAAAGAGATACATGATAAATCTGAAGAGCTCTATATAGTAATATCAGAAAAAGACAAATTGTCTTCTGAAGTAGTTGATAAGGAAAGTAGAATTCAAGGTTTTCTTGAAGGAACTGGGAACACTAAAAATGACCTACTAACTTCCCAGTTGAGTTGCGAAAGCACTGTTCAGGAATTCCAAGATGTTAAAAATCATCATACTGAATCTGAGCAAAAGTATAATAAGAAAGTCCTTGAAGTGAATGGAAAACTGAATCAAGAAATAGGAAATCTCTCTAAAGAAGCTCAAGAATTTGGTTTAGATTTGGAGGCTTTGAAGACAGAGCTCTCTCACAAAACCCAAGAACTTCAGCAAAAAACAACTGAGAAGAAAGATTAAAAGAAGTGGAAGAGCTGAAGGAACAATTAGAAAGTAGAGATTCTAGGCTGCACACTGTAGAAAAGGAGAAAACACTGAGAAACTTCAACAAATCTTAGTAGAAGTAAAAACCTTAACCCAAGAAAAAGATGATCAAAAATAACTCCAAGAGAGCCTACAAATTGAGAGGGACCAACTCAAAAATGACATTCAGGATACTATAAACATGAATACAGACACCCAGGAACAACTATGAAATGCTCCTGAGTCTTCAAAACACCAAGAAACAATTAACATTCTAAAAATGAAAATTTCTGAAGAAACTTGCAAGAATTTGCATATAGAGGAAAACTTAGGAGAAACTAGGAATGAATTTCAGTAAAAGATGGTTGGCACAGATAAAAGCCAAAATCTGGAAATCAAAAAAACCCAAGCTCTCATTGTAGATGCTGAGGATAATGAGCTAACTGAGCAACAGAGAAAGATGAACTGCAACAAATGCTAGAGAGTATTACAGCAGAAAAGAACAACTGAAGACTTGACCTAAGAGAAAATGTTGAAATGACCATTGAAAACCAGGAAGGATTAAGACTTCTTGGAAACACACTTAAAAAACAACAGGATATTGTTGCACAAGAAAAGAACCATACCATTAAGAAAGAAGAGCTTTCTAGGACCTGTGAAAAACTAGCAAAAGTTCAAGAAAAGCTAAAGGAAAAGATCCAAGCATCTCAAGACAAACAAGAACAGTCCTTCAATATGAAAGAAAAAGACAGTGAGACTAAGAAAATAATGAATGAGATGGAGCAATTGAAGGAGCAATTCAAAATCAAAGACTCAGCACTACTAAAGCTAGAAACGGAAAAGTTCGAATTGTCTGAAAGACTTGAAGAAAGTCATGATGAAGTGAAAACTGAGGCTAAGGAGAGAGCTGACCTGCAGAGGCTACAAGTTTCTTCAATCGGAAAAGAACCAACTCCAAGAGAAACTGCAGCTAATAACTAGAAACAGAAGAGGAACGAGTTGCTCACTGTCACCTCTAAGAACAAGAGGAAATTACTGGTAAACTGAGAGTGGATCTATCAGAAAGAGAAAGTAAAATATCACGCATTTAACAGGAATTAAAAACAGCAAATGATGAATTACAGAAAAAGATGCAAGAGCTTTATGAAAAACAGTTTATTACCATCAACGAAATCAGTGAGATTCTGGAAAAAAGGAGCGAACTGGAACAGTTAAAGCAACAGCTCAAAGCCAAAGATTCATCACTACAAAGAGTAGAAAGTGAGAGGCTCAAGCTGACTGAAAAACTTCAGGCAAGTCAAGAAGAACTAAAAACCATAATTAAGGAAAGAGATGAACTGGAAAGGGTACAGGAGGCCCTTCAAAAGGAAAGATACCAACTCAAAGAAAACACTAAAGAAACTGTAGCTAAGAGCTGAAAATCAAAGCATAAAGCTACTTACATGCTTCTGAAGGAGTACCAAGAAACCAGTAATGCAAGGAATAGTTCAGAGAAGACAGATCAAGAAACAAATATCCAGAGAGTCTTAGGGAATTCAGATGCTGACTTACAGGCAAAGATTCAAGAATTTCAGAAAGAAGAACATCAATGTCTTGAGATAAAAGATGTCAGTGAGACTCGGGGAAAAAATATCTGAAATGGAAAACTTGAAGAAGCAACTTGAGGCCCAAAAGTCAACTCTACAAAATACAGAATGGGAAAACATAAAGTTAACTCAGAGACTCCATGAAAATCTTACAGAAATAAGATCTGTTACAAAAGAAAGAGATGACCTTAGGAATACGGAGGAGAGTCTCAAAGTAGAGACAGACCAGCTCAAGGAAAACCTAACAGAAACAACAAGTAGAGACCTGGAAAGATGAGAAGAACTAAGAACTGCCCGAATGAATCTGAAAGAGCACCAAGAAACTATAGATAAACTCAGAGGAATTGTTTCAGAGAAGATAGATGATATATCAAATAACCAAATGAATTTAGAAAACACAAATACTGCCTTAAAAGCACATATCCAAGAACTTCAGGAGAAAGAACATCAACTTTTTAAGGTAAAAAATGATCTCAGGGACAATATGTATCAAACAGAGCAACTAAAGAAGCAATTAGAGACCCAGAATTCAGTCCTGGAAAGCACAAAAACAGAGAACTTAAGGTTGTCTCAGAAACTTCATGAAAATGTTAGAGAAACAAAATCTGTTACTAAGGAAAGAGATGACTAAGAAGAATGGAGGAAACCCTCAAAATGGAGTGAGATCAACTCAGGGAAACCCTCAGAGAAACAAAAGCTAAAGACCTGGAAAAACAAGAACTAAGAATAGCTCACGTGCATCTGAAGGAGTACCAGGAAATTATTGACAAACTCAGAGGGACTGTCTCTGAGAAGATAGAAGAAATATCAAATATGTAAGTGGATGTAAAAAACTCAAATGCAAGAAAAGGTCCAATAACTGAAAGCAAATGAACAGCAACTTTTTAAGTTAAAAGAAGAAATTACTGAAACACAGGAAAAAATGTGTGACACTGAGCAACTGAAGAAAGAATTTAAGGCCCAGAGCTTAACCATGAATAAAATAGAAATGGAGAACTTAAATCTGGCTCAGAAGCTTCATGAAAACCTTGAAGAAATGAAATCTGTAATGAAAGAAAGAGATAACCTCTATGTGCAGGTCAGGAAGCAACAGTTAGAATGGGACATGGAACAACTGACTGGTTCCAAATAGGAAAAGGAGTACGTCAAGGCTGTATATTGTCACCCTGCTTATTTAATTTATATGCAGAATACATCATGAGAAATGCTGGGCTGAAAGAAGCACAAGCTGGAATCAAGATTGCCGGGAGAAATATCAATCACCTCAGATATGCTGATGACACCACCCTTATGGCAAAAAGTGAAGAGGAGCTAAAAAGCCTCTTGATGAAAGTGAAAGACGAGAGTGAAAAAGGTGGCTTAAAGCTCAACATTCAGAAAACTAAGATCATGGCATCTGGTCCCATCACTTCATGGGAAATAGATGGGGAAACGGTGGAAACAAAGTCAGAGTTTATTTTGGGGGGCTCCAAAATCACTGCAGATGGTGATGCAGCCATGAAATTAAAAGACACTTACTCCTTGGAAGGAAAGTTATAACCAACCTAGATAGCATATACAAAAGCAGAGACAGTACTTTGCCAACAAAGGTCCGTCTAGTCAAGGCTATGGTTTTTCCAGTAGTCACGTATGGATGTGAGAGTTGGACTGTGAAGAAGGCTGAGCGCCGAAGAATTGATGCTTTTGAACTGTGGTTTTGGAGAAGACTCTTGAGAGTCCTTTGGGCTGCAAGGAGATCCATCCAACCAGTCCATTCTAAAGGAGATCAGTCCTGGGTGTTCTTTGGAAGGAATGATGCTAAAGCTGAAACTCCAGTACTCTGGCCATCTCATGAGAAGAGTTGACTCATTGGGAAAGACTCTGAGGCTGGGAGGGATTGGGGACAGGAGGACAAGGGGACAACAGAGGATGAGATGGCTGGATGGCATGACCGAATCAATGGACATGAGTTTGAGTGAACTCTGGGAGTTGGTGATGGACAGGGAGGCCTGGCGTGCTGCTATTCATGGGGTCGCAAAGAGTCGGAGACGACTGAGCGACTGAACTGAACTGAACTGAAGGAGAGTGGAAGAGACTCTCAAACTGGAGAAAGACCTACTCAAGGCAGACCTGCAAGGAACCATAATTAGAGGACTGGAAACACGAACAACTAAAAATTGTTCGTATGCATTTGAAAGAACACGAAGAAACTACTGATAAATTCACAGAGAGTTTCAGAAAAATATCTCAGATTTCAAATATTCAAAAGGATTTAAATAAATCAAAAGGTGAATTACAGAAAAAGGATCAACAGAACCGGAAGAGGTAAAATATGAAAAAAAGTTACTATGTGATGGAAACCAACACTTTTACAAGAAGCCTGAGAGAAAAGTGCTTTAGGATAAAAGAGCCTCTGAAGAGACTCCCTGAGGAGCCACCCCCAGCCCGAGGCCAGGGCCGGCGGCTGGGAGGAGCAACCCAAGGAGTGGTGGCTAAGGGCCAAGGGCCTAGAGGAGCTATCCCACGTTGAAGGTCAGAAACTGCAGTAAGGAGATACCCCACCCTCCAAGGTAAGGAGCAGCAGCTGTGCTTTGCTGGAGCAGCCGTGAAGAGATACCCCACACCCAAGGTAAGAGAAACCCAAGTTAAGATGGTAGGTGTTGCAAGAGGGCATCAGAGGGCAGACATACTGAAACCATACTCACAGAAAACTAGTCAATCTAATCACACTAGGACCACAGCCTTGTCTAACTCAATGAAACCAAGCCACGCCTGCGGGGCAACCCAAGACGGGCGGGTCATGGTGGAGAGGGCTGACAGAATGTGGTCCACTGGGGAAGGGAATGGCAAGCCACTTCAGTATTCTTGCCTTGAGAACCCTATGAACAGTATGAACAGGCAAAATGATAGGATACCAAAAGAGGAACTCCCCAGGTCATTAGGTGCTCAATATGCTACTGGAGATCAGTGGAGAAATAACTCCAGAAAGAATGAAGGGATGGAGCCAAAGCGAAAACAATACCCAGTTGTGCATGTGACTGGTGATAGAAGCAAGATCCGATGCTGTAAAGAGCAATACTGCATAGGAACCTGGAATGTCAGGTCCATGAATCAAGGCAAATTGGAAGTGGTCAAACAAGAGATGACAAGGGTGAACGTCGACATTCTAGGAATCAG
>SJYT01084287.1:104577-136142 GCA_006410635.1 Cephalophus harveyi | reverse complement strand
TGGAGAAGACTCTTGAGAGTCCCTTGGACTGCAAGGAGATCCAACCAGTCCATTCTGAAGGAGATCAGCCCTGGGATTTCTTTGGAAGGAATGATGCTAAAGCTGAAACTCCAGTACTTTGGCCACCTCATGCGAAGAGGTGACTCATTGGAAAAGACTCTGATGCTGGGAGGGATTGGGGGCAGGAGGAGAAGGGGATGACCGAGGATGAGATGGCTGGATGGCATCACGGACTCGATGGACGTGAGTCTGAGTGAGCTCCGAGAGATGGTGATGGACAGGGAGGCCTGGAGAGCTGCGATTCATGGGGTCGCAAAGAGTCGGACACGACTGAGCGACTGAACTGAACTGAAGAGATACTCAGAGATGGATAATCACTATGAATGTTTAAATAGATTGTCTCTTGACTTAAAGAATGAAACTGAAACCCAAAAAGAGCTTTCAATTAGAGTAAAAGCAAACTTCTCACTTCCATATCCACAAACCCAACAAATCCAGAAACTTCTTACTTCAAACCAGAGGTGTTCCACGGAATTTCATAGAGTCATGACGAAGCTTCAGTATTTGCTAAACTATGTTGCAAGGACAAAGGAAGAAAAACATGAATCCATCAATAAATTTGAAATGGCTTTTACTGATGAAGTGGAAAAGCAAAATGAACTGCTAATGGAAATATAGCACCTTCAACAAGATTATGGCATTATCACCTGGAGAATCCAGGGACCTCAAATTGAGCCAGAGCGTGGGATCTACATATCGAATAAATTCTCAAGGATTTCTCACAAAGTGATTTCCATAGCATAAAGATTGAATTTCAGCAAGTACTAAGTAATAGAAAAGAAATGACTCAGTTTTTGGAAGAGTGGTTGAAGTGCTCATTTTGATACAGAAAAGTTTAAAAATGTCATCCAGAAAGAAAATGATAGTATTTGCCAAGTGAATAACAAAATAATTGTTATAATGAATAAATTAACAGTTTAAAGAACGAAATGCTACCGTAGCCAAAGAATGGGAGCATGATCTGAAATCAATTGAAGAGAACAATGAAAAACTATTTAAAAGCTACCAAACTTTGAAGCTCTCCCTGACCTCTGGTGCCCTTGTTAATCCTACTACACAAGACAGGCAACCTCAAGTCACATCAAGAGCTACACAGCAAGCCACAGAGAAGATTTAAGAGCTGGAAACATCACTCCAGGAAGCTAAAGAAAGTGCTCTGCATACAGAGGGCAAGATTACGATGATGCAGAAAGAACTCGAGATGACTGATGACATAAGAGCAAAACTTCAACAGCAAGTTAATGAATCAAATGAATGCCTTGAAAAAAACAAAAGATCCAAGTACTTCAGGACAAAGCTGCTTTAAGAGCTAAGCCTTATAAAGAAGAAACTGAAGATCTCAAAACGAAACTGGTGAAAATAGTCCTGGAGAAGATGAAAAATGTCAAGGAGTTTGAAAAGGAAATTGCTTCAACAAAAGTCACTGCAGAATATCAAAAAGAACTTATAAGGCTATGCAGAGAAAATCTTAGAAGACATCAACAGGCCCAAGATACCTCAATGGTATCAGAACATATTGATACTCAGCCTTCAAATAAACCCTTAACCTGTGGAGATGGCAGTGGCATTGTACAAAGCACTAAAGCTCTTATTCTGAAAAGTGAATACACACAGCTAGAAAAGGAAGTTTCTAAGTTAAAGCAGCAAAATGAACAGCTAGTAAAGCAAAAGAATGAACTGTTAAGTGAGGTCAAGACATGGAAGGAGAGCAGTTAAGAGAGAGGTTCACAAGTAACTTGTGAGAATTCTCCAAAGTCTCCTAAAGTGACTGGGACACTCTCCAAAAAGAGACACCGTGTATCTTCTCAATGCAAGGAACCGAATGTCCAAGATCCTGTACCAAAGGAGTCACCGAAATATTGGTTTTTTGATAACCAATCAAAGTCTTTGCCGGGAGAAGGAAATGGCAACACACTCCAGTACTCTTGCCTGGAGAATCCCATGGACAGAGGAGCCTGGTGGGCTACAGTCCTTAGGGTCACAAAGAGTCAAACATGACTAAGCAACTAACACATGCAAAGTCTTTGCCAGTACCTCCTCCAGTTCGCTATTTTGGTAACTCAGGTTTAGGCCTTTGTACAAAAGAACAAATTTCTGAAGCGGAGACCGTGGATCCCCAGCCAGGTCCTTGGCACATGTCGTCAGGAAAAGATGTGCCTGAGTGCAGGACTCAATAGACTCTGCTCTGCCACTTCTCTGGTGGCCCAGCATTCCATGTTTGGAAGTGTCTGTGTTTATATCTTTATGTGTCTATCCCTTGCAGTCATGTCACAAACCAACTTAATTTCAGTTCAGTTTCCACTCTGCCACTACAATTGGAAGATGAAAGAATGGAACGAATTCCCATAGTCTAGAATGGTGATAGCAACAGACCTTCTTCTTAAACATGGTAATTCTTTAGAAGTTAAACAGTTTTATTTATTTACATGCTTTATAAAGAATAAAGTTATTGAAGGGGGGAAAAAAAAAACCTCTCTAACTACAAAGGTCTCCCCTCAATTAATTAAATATCCTGGTGGCTTAGCATATTTGTTATTATGAGAACTAAATATATGATTATATTTACATGAACCATCAGTGGTTAATCTAAACCCACTGGGAAAAAATAGACTAACTGATTAAAACTATTTGAATATTTAAAATTAGCTCATTTCCATATAGACAAAGAGAACTACTTTTACTTATTAGTTAATCAGGTATGTTCACACATCCGGACTTTAAAGGCTTCTACCCCTAATTAATTTAGAACAGTAAAGCTAAAACTATAAATGTTATAAAATGGACTCAAATCAATTTTCTCCATGAGTAAAGATTTAAAAATCAAAAGCAAAACCAAATCAACCTTAAAGATCATGTTGCATTTTGTCCTGCCATTCGTTATCAGTAACTGTAGGCTTTTCACAGAAATATATTAGGTCCCTTCCATTTTCATTGTTTAAATAAAGCCAGTTATAGGATGGGATGGTGACTAGGTCTATAGAAAGTGGGTCTATGGAAAAACAGTCATTATTAAAGACTCATGGGCAGGTAAACATCTGTAAATGAAAAAGACCTTTTAACTTGTGTAGTCAATACAGAAATTATACACAGGCTGAGATGATGAAAACAGAGGACACTGCTAGGTAAAAAGTAATCCAAATCATATCAAATGTCATATCAAATGTAGCACAGCAGGAGTGACACAGACACACGGAAACATATTTTTTAAGCTCTACTGAGTAAGATCTTGGGAGAAGAAGTCTGAAATATTATTTACCTAAATTTAAGAAAGCCTAAAAGCAGTCATTACTTCTGTTTTTAAAATTCAATGTTACAATGTAGTTTTATGCCACCAAAAATGATATCAGTTGTTAAGACCACACATTCAATTTCTAAAGATCTGGAACACCAAACTACAACTTCTTTTATTCTTTTGCTTTAGAACAGAACCAGAAAACAAGATGTAGAGAAATAAAATACCATGCCAATGTTGTTAAAATTTTTAAGTGTGATTAATATTGTTTTAAATCATAAGTTATTTCTACAATAAACTATCACCTGTAATGACCATAAAAATTTTTATATGAACTTTAGTCTCTTATCAAAAGCAATCATCATGCTAAAAATGCCTATTTGCTTATCAGCAAAAGGTTCCCTTTTGATTTATGTGTCCCTTTACTTAAATTCAATCTTGAAATGAAGCAGAACATCTTCAGCAAGACCCTTTACCATGACTGAACTTTAAGTAGTGGTTAATCAAAAGTAATCCAACACTGAGAAACAGATAAACAGATGTTTCTAAACTGCAAGACTGTAAGCAGCATATCTGACAAGGACAATGCACTATGGTAAGCACTTCATAGCACTAATATTATGTACTATTCAAAATTCTGTGAGATAGGCACTATTATAATACCAACTTTAGAAATGAGAAGGAGGGCTTAGAAGAGGCTAAAATAATTTGCCTATAATCTCAAAACTAACATAATGTCCTAAGGTTGAGCTGCAGAGCTTGTACTCAACTACGGTATTCTGCCTCAATCCAAAAAAAACTATTCTACATTCTATAATATTCTTTAACATTATAACATAATGTTAACATTACAATATTAACATTATTCTAGCTACTCCTAAAATGACCAAATTCCTAATCTTTCTTTGAATCTAATTGGCATGGATGGGATCAATGAGAAACAATAGCTGCAGAGACTTTATTAAGCCACTCTACCCTCCCCACTTTCAAAACGCAAGGAAAACAAATCTTGAGAATTAAGTAGAGTTGGGAAAACTTACATAGTTTTGGTTAAATTCAGCTTTAAAATTAGGCTAGCATGTTTGTGAGAATGAGCATGTTGAGAGCATATTTGTGAGCATGTTGAGAATTCTAAACTGACCTTTACTCATTTATTCCGGACCGCTACTTCCTAAGAAAACAGGGATGAACCATCAGTAGTGTCAAACTCTTAGCATCAGCTACAATGCTTCGTAAATACGATGCCTAAAGTAGAGTGTCAAGAAGCCAACTAGAATATCTCAGAATGATCCACTAGTTTCCAAATGCAGTGGCAAACGCAGCATGGTTTTACTAAACTGTCATTATTAGGTAAGAATCAACTCAAAATCCCAAAAGCTAAAGCTAAATAATGATTATCATCAAAAGCATTGGACATGAGTTTGAGCAAACTCCAGGAGATGGTGAAGGACAGGGAAGCCTGCAGTACATGGGGTCGCAAAGAGTTGGACACAACTTAGCACCTGAGCAGCAACAACAACATTAAATACTGCATACAAAAGCCATGCTGCTTCAGTTCACGTGTTTAAATACAGTAGTGAGATAAACACCAACCAACCAGACACATCTTAAAAAAAAAGCCTCCAAAACAAAAACTCATATAACATTTTTTAAAAAATAGAACAAAATTCCCTTGAAATCATTAATTTTGAAAACTCTTAACAAAAGCAAGCTGTCACTGTACAGAAGCATCAATTAAAGTTCAGAAAATATGTGGCTGAACTCCTAGCTTGTTACAACCAATTTACTCTGCTCTATCCAAGGCATACCTCTATCTAAACACAATTCTGGAAGTTTATCCTGGATGACTCTTGATTTATGAGGGAAAGAAAGTTAACTCAAAGTTGAGTCATTTTCGACAGGAACTATCATTTTTATAACCAAGTTTCTAATCTAATCCATCATTTTAAGAAAAGAATAGACTGACTGGGGTTAAACAATAGGATGAATGGCACATATAAGTCTGAGGATTCATATGCCGATAAGAGAGAAAACATAACTGTTTGCTAAGGGAAGCTGAATACTATAGGTCTTTAGCAATAAAAATGTTAGTGGATTCACATTCCATAAAAACAATGACAATCCTTTCAATATTCATCAGACAGGGAATTACCATGTTATTTTAACAAAAATGAGCTTAATGTTTCATTCTTTTTTAATATACTTAATAACATTAAGTATGACATTTCAGAACTAAGAGCATAAATGCTTAAGTATCTAATAAACAAAGAGTTTACAACAAATTTAAGAAGGATAGCCCAACAGAAAAATGAGCAAGTTGAAAATGAAAAGTGAAAGTGAAGTCGCTCAGTCGTGTCCAACTCTTTGCAACCCCATGGACTGTAGCCTACCAGGCTCTTCCATCCATGGGATTTTCCATGTAAGAATACTGGAGTCGGTTGCCATTTCCTTCTCCAGATCTTCCCGACCCAGGGATTGAACCCAGGTCTACCATATTGAAGGCAGACTCTTTACTGTCTGAGCCACCGGGGGAGTCCAAAATAAGCAAAGGACACACACCAAAAAAATCCAAGGTCAAAAAGCATAAAGGAGAAGCTCAACAGGACCAGTAATCAAATGTTAACAGTGAGGGGCTTTTGACTATAAAATGACAATGAAACATTTCTACATCTGTTTTCAAGGCTACTGAAAAATCAGCACCCATAAGTAGAAATACAAATTTGTGCAGCATTTCTGAAAAGTTATTTATCAATTATTAAAAGCTTGATTTTGTATTATATTCCCTAGAAATTTACACTGTGTAAAAAACTTACACTGAGATAATCACATAAATCAAAAAATAGACCGGCATAGGTCAATCAATGTTATAATCTCCTCCTCTGCATGTTACCAGTGGTCTCTCTCTCCACTACTTCTTCATTTTTCACCTTATAGAAGACTCAGTGCTTATTTTGCACTAAAGAGATTTTTTTGTTTTTCTCTGAATGTAACTAAATATTACCTACAGTAGTCCAAGTAAATTACTTGATTTCTCTAAATCTCCCATTTTCTAATCTGTGAAATGGAAAAAACAATGTCTCTCAAAGAACTGTTGGCGTGAGTAAATGAGATAATGAAATTATAAAACATTTAATTTTATAAAAGAATTGCCATATTACCTGAAACAGATATAGAAAACCACTGTCAACATAAATAAAATCAAGTTTCTGTCTGCCAAGGCATCACCGAGAAAATCCCAGATGTAATTTCACCAAATTTGACAGATATGTTTGAGAAGCTAACAGTTATGTGAGGCGGAGTCAAAAATTCAAATGTTGGAGGAGGAGGGATCTGAATATTTCAAAGAAAAGATGAACGTTCTCAGAGCAACTATAAGAGAAGGCCTTTCCAAAGGGTAACTAACACAGTCTGATCTAGCATGAGCAGTGACAGATATTCACTCATTTAACAGGAAACAATTCCCAAACAAGACTAGAAAGGTTTGGCAAACATCATGTTTTACCAATAATAGCTACTAGTTTATGGGGCATTTCTCATTTAGTCCTCATAACAACGCAACAAACTAGGTATTAAGTATAATATTTTTCTCATTTTGCAAATGAAGACACAAAAAGGTTTAAGTAAGCTTAAAGACCCAATCAGTGTAGATTAGGGGATTCAGTTCAAACTGCCTGGCATACAACTTCAATTAAAGCTTGACCATTGTTCAACGCTACTGAGTTATTACTATTCCTAACAGTTAGCTCTTAGAAATAAAAACTCACCATGAGCTCTGAGCAAGCTACAAACAGGAACCAGGATGCTCCTCTGAACTCCAACAAGTATACCATACATATCCCTAAGTCTAAAACTTGAGTACATTTCCACAGCATAGCAAGAGGAGGTGAACAGAGGATCAGTCAACTCCGTAACAGAATAGCTCAGAGTGTTAATTTGGAATTCTGAACACAATTTTCCGTAGGAACATTCCTGTACAACACTCATGGGGAAAAGATCCTGATGTGGCTCACCTGGAAATCAAAATACTAAGTAAAACAACATCTGAGAATATATTAAATGTTTAGAAATGGTTTCACAGGTGACGCTTTGTATTGTGATATCCATTAAGATTTATTTTTTGATGTCTTCTCCATTATCTCCTCATCTTCTCCCTACGCCATCCCACTCAAGATCAATACTTGGTTTTGTGTTCAGTGAGTCTAACCACCTGAAGGATTAAGGAAGGATTTATATCCCAGATTGTCTATGCCACAATCCTATAGATTTCTCCAAATTCATTTTAGCTCTTGCCAGTTTGCTAGTCCTGTTCGGTTCCCTATGTAAAAGCACGCAACATAAAAGTCACTTTTTGAAGAATATTAGAACAGAAATGTACACAAAAACTTTTAAACGTCAAAGTAATCAGAAATCACAAAATATACATCTCAGAAAACTTTGTAACAGAGATGATGGACAGAGGGAAAGATGTTCTTGAAATTGAGAACAGTGGGGAGGAGGCTCCACACTGAGATCGGGGGAATCACTCGGAGCTAGGCCAACCCCAGCTTCGTCTCCTCACAAATAAGCCAGAAGCAGATACACAAGCCTCCTCTAATCCTGCCTCCCTCATACTAACAAAGAGCTTTACAATCCAGAACAGAAGAAATAAACATGATATTCACAAGTCTCTGTCCTCTAATCCCACAGAATTTAACTTGGTGTTAAAAGGTAAAAAACTTACAAAAGTGAAACTGTTATCCCACTACTAGAAACAGCGAAAAAATACAAACGCCCAGGTAAAAGCTGCACATTGACTGAAATGTAGTAAAAAGTACAATTAAAACAAAGAAATGTAAATGACAAGCACCAGAGCCTTTTCGCTTTAATTTGGGAAGGGAAGAAAGCTAAATACAAAAATGACTAGATGACTAAAAAAGAAGGCAAAGTACCACAAGTGTTATACAGCAGGAAGCCAAAACTGCCAGACACAAATTCCGCAGGAACTTTTATCTCAATCATCGGTGGTCACACGGCTTAGCAAGAATAGTTAGCAGATGTCATCATGTCATTTACAAATATCTGTATTCTTTACATCAAACTTTAAAGAGACTGTCCCTGAGGATTTCTGACAGAAAATTTTACTGCTGTCCAGATCACATTTGTGATTCACAGTGGCTCTCAGGGCCTTTCCTATCATACCAGTTCTCAGTTTGATCTATCCACCTTGTTGTTACGGTTTCCTCATGCACTGATGTCTAATATATTACCTCCCATTTTCAACAAAATTCCAGCTCCAGTGTTTTGGGGGGCTTATCTCTCCCACTGAGCACACACCCATAATTCAATTTCTTCTGCCATCACTCCTGGCCAGTAACAACTGTATACATTTGTAAATAATGGTACTTTTCCTATTTATATGTTCATAATGTAGAAAATTTTTTTAAAAAATCAATGCTTCTCAAATATCAGTTGTGAAGGATCATGTTTTTTAAAAATTTCCTACGCATCATGGTCCTATACATTATTCATAAAATACAAGTGAACTACTAGAAAATGATGACATATTTGGATGTTGTGGTATTATCAAACTGTTACAGAGGTTTCTAAACATTTACTTTCAACGTTTCAACTTATCTTCCTAGCTGTGGTCACATGACACCATAAGCAGCAGTGCCTTAAGGCATATATTCTTAGCATACAGCTCTTCTTCATGTATCTAACAACAATAAACCACCCAAACAAAGGTTCACCCAGCTATAAATCTCGCTGTACTGTTTTTTCACAGCACCCATTCTACTTCAACAAGTCCTTATAGATACAAGGCCCTCAGCCATAGTCTCTTAGTTCACCTGTGATACAAGAGAAGTTTTAAATTTCCTGAAAATACCAACTCTCTACTTGCAATCAAACGATACCTTCTGCTTAGCATCTTTGCTTCTCCATATTCCTCATCTTCAAAAACCACAACTCAAACATCTTTTCTCCACAAACTCTTCTGGATCTAGAGAAATCTCTGTTATGTAGCAATCACCACACATTTAAATTTGCACTGATTAATACACTGCTTTGTAAATTTTCTTTAGTAGATTCATGCACTGCCTCTTGAATTAGATTTGAGGAAAGCAGAAAAAAGCATCAGTTGATTCTTCTTATATGTTCCACATAGCCCACAGTAAGACTGCTCACAATAAAAATATCTGACTGACCTGATCCAAATAATTCACATATTCCAGAGGCAAAAAGCAGCATTTGCAGCCCAGGGACTGGCCCAACTGAGATTTTCAGAAAAGTATTTATCTAACTATGAAATAGTAGTAAGTATGGCCCAAACACCTGTTTTCTCATCTCATTATGAAATAAAATGTCACTGAGTAATCGTGATAGCCTGCTTAGATCACCTGGAATTATGATTAAATATTTACATAAATGGGAGTTACTTCCCCTAAATTATGTCATTAAACAGACATTATAAATTACTACAACGAAAGAACAGATAAGTCTCCATGTGCCTTTACTTCACAGCATGCAATACTCTCATACCAATAGTTTTTCTAATACAAAGGAATTTTAAGCCTTCTCAACTATTAACGATTTAGAAACATATACAACCTGTACATAGACTGCTAAGTATATAGCCCACTACTGGGGAAAAAAAATAAACCTCTGTCTCTACATATTACTTCAAATGTAAAATGGCAAGAAAATATGGTCCTTCAAAGGTATATAACATATGAATCCTGAGTTTCTAAGTAGATGTTGACACGTAGGTCCTTTCAGTTCACTCAGTCATTGAACCTTAGACATGGAAGACACTACAGCAGTTATTCAGGCCATCCTCATCATTTCACAGATGTGAATATTACAACCTAGGAAGCTGGCCCAAGGTCACAAAGCTAGAGATACAGGATCTCAAAAATTACAACCAACGCTCCCTTCACTATACTAATCTGCTTCCATCTGGATACATTTTACTATCTCTCCACATACAGAATTCACCTGTCTAGTAACATTTCCTTCCATTATTTCCCTTTACTAAAATAAATTTTAGAAGAATGGGTATTATAATCTCCTTTTTTCCAATCTCCAGGGATTTTTACTGCTTCTCTCAAAAATTAACGTCAGCAGCTCTAAATCATGTATTTCAACTTTAAGATGCAGTCCACCAAACGCTCGTATTAGGAACACTTAAGGATTTATTTGCCATTCTACTTTTACTTTTTACTCATCCAACGGAAATGCCACTCACCACAGTTAACTGATTATTACTTTTAAAAACGTAAAAAGGCCACTGGGGGGACCCTTAAAACTACTTAGGGGCTTTGTAATTTTCCCAGCACTAAGAAGCTCCAGGTAACTTGACGTCTAGGTTGTACCTGCTACCCAGCCCATTCCTATCTCCTGCTACAGTGACAGGCTCTGTCTGCTGTCACTTCTCACCATCACCAATGAGTCTGCTTGTGTCCAGAGTTTCTTAAAAGCATGTTGTAATTACATACTTATTCTCATCTGTTTCAAAATGAAGATAATAGTAGGTACGTGAGGATATTGATGTAATTTATACCTGACCCCATATTTTTTTGGTCTAGAAAACATTTTCTTGAAATTCACTGAATTTATCTAGTCTTCTTGAAATTCATTTAATTCTACCTTCTGAACAGATACTTCCTAAAAAGCACCTTAAGCTTATACCAGTTTTCTAAAATTAACATTCTTTTCTTTTTAATCTTTCTCCCATTACTTAGGAAACTGAATTAGTTGTAATTTCATAGCAATTTCCACCAAAATTTACAATCTCCTGTATATTTAGCTGCTATTCCTAACCAAAAGTACCACCTCCTCTAGATTATTATTACTATTAACATAATGATTCTCATTAAGACTCAAAGGCATCAAACTATAATAAACTACTAGAGGTACTTCAAAATCTATTCAACCTCAATTTCAAATAAAATTAAATTTGTAATGTGAAGAGATTTTAAACTGTTTTTAAACAGGCCAATTATGAAAAGCTAAAGATTAAGCGTGCCTTTTAATGAGAAATTTAGATTAGGGGAGAAATCTTTGAAATTTAGACAAAGCAGTCAGAAAATTTTAAAAAAAGATGATTAACATGCCTACAATGGTTCACAGAACAGCAACTACAACATTAAATGTTTATCTTACAAAAAGAATGCATTAAGATTTTTTTTTTAATGAGCAAAAATATGCAGAAGAATTTCATTCCTTCACATAGAAAGTCTCTATATCATACACAGAGAGGAAACAAAATTCTACTTTAAGAGATACACAACAAGGGAAAAGGTTAACAAAAGGCAAGAAGAACATTCCAGTCCTCCCCCACTTAAGAGAACACTAACCATTATGTCGGCAACACCCCAGGGTCACCCCTATGTTCCATTTAGTTTCACGTACGTGTCCATTGCACCTACCTTTCTTCTCTGAGAGATGTTGAGGGCACCAAAGTCATTAAACAAGGATGAAGCAGGTGAAGTTAGAGGATCTGGAAGGTAAGTTACATAAGTTTCCACACAGGCAACTCAGGACACCCATAAATCTAATAGACGTTTAACCCAAATGCTTATAAATAATAATAAAAATCATATTCCACATTATCAAACTCAATGCTCACACACAGGATGTTCGAATATTTTCTGAGGGAAGGAAACACAAACTGGAGGATACTTCATTGAGTCAATATTCAGTGCACATTTATTCAGCAACTATACAGATAAGGATGTATCTATTTGCTCAGAACCAAAAGAAAAATAAAATAGAAAAAAAAAAAAGTAATCTTAACCATGTTATTAGAAATGTGTTTATTAGGAAGTCTACCTGTAGTCTGTGTTCTTGAGTCCAAGTCATAAGAAATATAAAAGGGTGAGGGGTGAGGGAAAGGTAGTCAAATAGTCAAACATAATTGAGAGATAGGGCTTGGATTTTACCATTCAATGAAGGCCTTAAAAACCATCTACCCTGCAGAGTATTCCATAAAGTTAAGTATATCACTACATTTTTGACAGTCATACTAACAGGATAAGGCAAATTAAGTTTTTAAAGATGGAGCTATTAAATGTTTCAAAATACTAACATGAAATGCAAAGATTTTAAAGGTTCAAAGTTCCATTACTCTGTGGGCCGGAAGTTATAAACAAAAGTGTATCTCTAAATTGTTTCTCACTTAACAAATCAAAATGAGTTTCTGAAAAGGAATGCATGATATGCACCCAAACATTTTTATCTTCATTTCTGAGCTTTAGTTACTCTTTCTGTTTCTCATTGAACTATCTGTGAAATTCTTAAAAAATACAGTAAATTTTCTCTTTTAAAGGAGACTTAAATCTCTTTATAATGCAGTACATAAAACTGCTGCTATATTTCTGCAGCTTCTTGTGTCTGGATTTTCATGGTTTAGTCCTTCATTACAGTTAACACTAATTTAATATAATTAATAATGCAAAGAGAAAGAAGTTAATGAAATATTAAGACACTAGATTAAGACACTATATTCAAACTCTTTAAAAATAGGTATTATTCGTCTTTTATGCTACCTTTGATAGTATAAAGGACCAAGTCAGCATATAAACTCTATGGGAACACCAAAAATACTATAATACTACACATCTGTTTCTAATAATTCAATATTAAAATGTTGCTACTTTTTCCTACAGTGAAAGAAAGTTGAAATTTCCAAGTAGTGAGAGGCCTGATACACATACATGAAATATCTATCTCAAGAAACAATCAACATGCAAATTTCTCTTCCCATTATTATAAACAACTGCTTGCACCAATACTCAATTGTAACATACTTTTTAAAAAACCATTCCTGAACATTTATTTTTAAAATAGGATACAGAAAGATACAGAAAAGACATTAATTTTTGAATTAGGATACAAAAAGGAAATTCCATATCAAAAGTCTTAAAAATGTCCATAACCTTAAAACAGTAATTTCATGTCTAACAATGCTTCCAAAAGAAATAACTCAAAATATGAACACATATTCATACACACAGTCCAATATTGGAGTGTAATCTTTTTTTAAAAAAAAGAAGCAAAGTAAATTATGAAAATAAACAACAGGATTCAATTTACAATGATCAAGAAACATTCACGCTATAATTTAAAAGTATATTTAATGTGATCTTAAGTATTATTATGTATATACTTGAGTCTATTTTATGTGTGTTTATATATATATATATATCCAAATTTTAAGTTACCTCTGAGTGTGAAGATAATAGATCATTTCTATTTTCTTCCTTATATCTATAATTTTCAAAATCTCTACCGTGGACATATTGTTTTTAGAGTCAGAAACACACATACCTATAAAAAGAGAAAAAGGGATCGAGTCTTACCATGGCCTGCGTATGGCTTGGCACTGTCATTTAGAAGGCTTGGGGAGCTGCTACTATTAGTCATTCTCTGAAAATTAAAATATATATACATAATATCACTGAAGAATACAGAATTCAGAATATTCAACCAATTAGGTTTAGACTGACCCTCTTTGCGTCTACCCCTCCAACCCATTGTTCACGTCAGTGACACTCTTATCTTCCTATTATGCTGCTGCATGGATTACAATCACCTAGGCAGAAACTTATTTTACTCATTAGCCAGGTATTTAAAACCAAAGTCACAGAACCATTTTTAACTGCACTTCCGTAACTTACTAGCCTGAGCAAGACACATAATTACTCAGTTTCCTTCTTCCTAAGTATCCATCTGAGGGATGTGAATGACAGAGTCGGTAACTACTCTCTCTCAATACGTATTATCCTTCATACACCTGATAGATGCTATCAAATTAGGCTCGTCTCTGTTCTCTGAACATGTCCCACCCTTCCTTAACATACTCCACAGCCGCTATGGTCTCATGATCCTGAAAGGACTTCATCCCATAATCATAACACACATAGGAGGGAAACTAGCCTGTTACTAACCACCCTCTACATACTTCAACTCCACCCTTGAAAGCTCACCTGACTTTTGTTTACCTGTATCCCCTCTGACCTCATCACCTCCTAAAAGTCCACCTCCCACTCACCAAATGTGAGGACAAAGGAAGACTCTAGAGGTCTCCAGCCCCAAAACACACCTCAGTGTCCAGGGCCATGAGAATTCACACCAACAATACCTGCATCACAGGATACTTTGTCTCCACAGGGCTTCCAAATCCATTGACTCCAATAAAGCTGGTGCTGAAATAGGAATCTGTGAGACTTGTATCAGTTAAAGCACCTCCATCCATTCCAGGAACTGAAAGAGAAGGAAAATTCAAGTATTTAAATTATTTAACAGCACAGAAGGTTGATGTAGTTTCGCTGTTCCCAAATAAGTTTTGGGAACTTATAATAAAGTCTCAAATCTCCGTCACACTTGTTTTCATTTACTTGTTCATAACTTGAGTCAAACAAAACTGGCTCAACTCTAAAAACTTGTTAAACAATGCTCAAGTTGAATAACTTTTTCCAAAGAGATAGTTATTTTTATATTGCTACCTGAAAGCCACTAAGCACTATTTTATATTGCTACCTGAAAGCCACTAAGCACTATTTTATATTGCTACCTGAAAGCCACTAAGCACAAGTTTATGAAGAAAATAAACCACGCTTGCATTTATTTCTACTTTTCTCATCAAGTTTTCTTTCTTTAACTTGTAAGAACAGGAGAACAGAAACTACTGCAATTTCTTCTGTGAATCTTCATGTACTTAACAGGACAAGTTTCCCAGGACTGTTTCTCATAACACATCTTATGAAACAGACCAGCAGTTTCACGTTAACTGATTCAGGAAACCAACTCAACAGTGGTTGCAATGGGACAGAGCTGAAGACAACAGACAAGCTGCCTGTCAATTCTAAGGTAGAATAACACAGAATCACTATAACTCCTAAAATAATCCATCACATATCAACAAAGTGATGAACAATACATTTTAGATCCTATTTCTTGGTAAGTACAGTTGACCACTGAACCACACAGGTTTGAACGGTCTGGGCCCAATTATGAAAGTGAAAGTCTCTCAGTTGTGTCCAATTCTTTGCGACCCCATGGACTATACAGTACATGCAATTCTCTAGGCCAGAACACTGGAGTGGATAGCTGTTTCCTTCTCTGGGGGATCTTCCCAACCCAGGGACCCAACTCAGGTCTCTTGCACTGCAGGTGAATTCTTTACCAGCTGAGCCACAAAGGAAGTCCAAGAACACCGGAGTGGGTAGCCTATCCCTTCTCCGGGGGACCTTCCCGACCCAGGAATCGAACCGGGGTCTCCTGCATTGCAGGTGGATTCTTTACCAACTGAGCCATCAGAGAATACACAGACTTTTTATCAATAAATATACTGGAAAAATGTTTGGAGATTTATGACAGTTTGGAAAATCTGCAGGTGAACCACACAAACTAAAGATACAAAAGAAAATGAAAATAAGGCATGTCATCAATGCATAGAATATATGCAGATATAGATATTAGTCCACCTTACATAGACATTAAGTGATAATATAAAATTAACAATGTTTTGTTTTCTCGCTTTTACAACTTTACTTTCAAAGAATTACAGTACCATACAGTATACCTCTCTCCTAACTGGAGAAGTTATTATAGGTGACATATCAAACCATCATCAGAGGTTGTTTTTCTTCAAATGTAACATTTCTAATACTACAGTGAACATGACTATACAAAATTTGAAGTGCTACACAAACTTTACAACAACTCATTAATAAGTGCACAGGCTAGGCTACTATGAAGCAATCATATCCTTGACACTAAGCCACTGGAAAGCAATCCCACTGCTGCCACTTCACACCTGTAAATAACTATGAATTCATTTTTCACATTATCTTTTCATTTTGATATCCAGGGTTAGCAAAACACATGATACCTACAGATTTTGTATTCTACTAAGACAGCAGTGATAAAGGTAAGGACAGAAAATGACTCATCTTGTAAACATACAATACAAACTTCCTATGTCCATCAGTACAGTACAGAATTGAAAATGTATTTTCTCTTCCTTATGATTCTCTTAATAGTGTTTTATCTTCTCTAAGCTTACTTTTTAGTGAAGAGGAACTAAAAAGCCTCTTGATGAAAGTGAAAGAGGAGAGTGAAAAAATTGGCTTAAAGCTCAACATTCAGAAAATGAAGATCATGGCATCTGGTCCCATCACTCCATGGGAAATAGATGGGGAAACAGTGGAAACAGTGTCAGAGTTTATTTTGGGGGGCTCCAAAATCACTGCAGATGGTGATTACAGCCATGAAATTAAAAGACGCTTACTCCTTGGAAGGAAAGTTATGACCAACCTAGACAGCATATTCAAAAGCAGAGACATTACTTTGCCAACAAAGGTCCCTCTAGTCAAGGCTATGGTTTTTCCAGTAGTCATGTATGGATGTGAGAGTTGGACTGTGAAGAAAGCTGAGCGCTGAAGAACTGATGCTTTTGAACTATGGTGTTGGAGAAGACTCTTGAGAGTCCCTTGGACTGCAAGGAGATCCAACCAGTCCATTCTAAAGGAAATCAGTCCTGGGTGTTCTCTGGAAGGAATGATGCTAAAGCTGAAACTCCAGTACTTTGGCCACCTCATGTGAAGAGTTGACTCATTGGAAAAAGACTCTGATGCTGGGAGGGATTGGGGGCAGGAGGAGAAGGGGACGACGGAGGATGAGATGGCTGGATGGCATCACCGACTCAATGGACTTGAGTCTGAGTGAACTCCGGGAGCTGGTAATGGACAGGGAGGCCTGGCGTGCTGCGATTCATGGGGTCGCAAAGAGTCAGAGACGACTGAGTGACTGAACTGAACTGAAGCTTACTGTACTGTAAGATTACAGTATAAACTACATGTAACATAGAAAATTTTTCACAGTTTGTTGTGATCCACACAGTCAAAGGCTTTGGAATAGTCAATAAAGCAGAAATAGATGTTTTCCTGGAACTCTCTTGCGTTTTCAATGATCCAGCGGATGTTGGCAATTTGATCTCTGGTTCCTCTGCCTTTTCTAAAATCGGCTTGAATATCTGGAAGTTCACAGCTCACGTACCATTGAAGCCTGGCTTGGAGAATTTTGAGCATTTCTTTGCTAGCATATGAGATGAGTCAATCGTGCACTAGTTTGAACATTCTTTGGCATTGCCTTTCTTTGGGATTGGAATGAAAACAGATCTTTTCCAGTCCTGTGGCCACTGCTGAGTTTTCCAAATTTGCTGACAATAATATTGAGTGCAGCAGTTTCACAGTATCATCTTTTAGGATTTGAAATAGCTCAAGTGGAATTCCATCACCTCCACTAACTTTGTTCATAGTGATGCTTCCTATGGCCCACTTGACTTTGCATTCCAGGATGACTCTAGGTGAGTGATCACATCATCGTGGTTATCTAGGTCATGAAGATCTATTTTGTAGAGTTCTTCTATGTATTCTTGCCACCTCTTCTTAATATCTTCTGCTTCTGTTAAGTCCATACCATTTCTGTCCTTTATTGAGCCCACCTTTACAGGAAATGTTCCCTTGGTATCTCTAATTTTCTTGACGAGATCTCCAGTCTTTCCCATTCTGTTCTTTTCCTCTATTTCTTTGCACTGATCACTGAGGAAGGCTTTCTTATCTCTCCTTGCTATTCTTTGGAACTCTGCATTCAAATGGGTGTATCTTTCCTTTTCTCCTTTGCCTTTAGATTCTTTTCTCAGCTACTTCTAAGGCCTCATCAGACAACCATTTTGCCTTTTTGCATGTATTTTTCTTGAAGATGGTCTTGATCACTGTCTCCTGTACAATGTCACAGACCTCCGTCCATAGTTCTTCAAATTATCAGATCTAACCCCCTGAATCTAGTTCTCCCTTCTACTATATAATCATAAGGGGATTTAAGTCATACCTGAATGGTCTAGTGGTTTTCCCTACTTTCTTCAATTTAAGTCTGAATTTGGCAATAAGGAGTTCATGATCTGAGCCACAGTCAGCTCCTGGTCTTGTTTTTGGTGACTATATAGAGCTTCTCCATCTTTGGCTGCAAAGAATACAATCGATCTAATTTCAGTATTGACCATCTGGTGATGTCCGTGTGTAGAATCTTTTCTTGTGTTGTTGGAAGGGGGTGTTTACTATGACCAGTGCATCCTCTTGGCAAAACTCTGTTAGCCTTTGCCCTGCTTCATCTTGTACTCCACGGCCAAATTTGCCTGTTACTCCAGGTATCTCTTGACTTCCTACTTTTGCATTTCAGTTCCCTATAATGAAGAGGACATCTCTTTTGGGTGTTAGTTCTAGGTCTTTTAGGTCTTAATAGAACCGTTCAACTTCAGCTTTTTCAGCATTACTGGTCGGGGCATACAGTTGGATTACTGTGATACTGAATGGTTTGCCTTGGAGACAAACAGAGATCATCCTGTTGTTTTTGAGACTACATCGAAGTACTGCATTTTTAACTCTTATTGACTAAGATGGCTACTCCATTTCTTCTAAGTGATTCTTGCCCACAGTAGTAGATATAACCTGAGTTAAATTCACCCATTCCAGTCCATCTTAGTTCACTGATTCCTAAAATGTCAACATTCCCACTTGCCACCTCCTGTGTGACCACTTCCATTTGCCTTGATTCATGGACCTAACATTCCAGGTTCCTATGCAATATTGCTCTTTACAGCATAGGTATTTACTTCCATCACCCGTCACATCCACAACTGGCTGTTGTTTTTGCTTTGGCTCCATCCCGTCATTTTTTCTGGAGCTATTTCTGTACTCTTCTCCAGTAGCATCACTCACTCACTGAAGTCACTCAATTGTGTCCGACTCTTTGCGACCTCATGGACTGTAGCCTATGAGGCTCCTCCGTCCATGGGATTTTCCAGGCAAGAATACTGGAGTGGGTTGCCATTTCCTTCTCCACGAAATCTTCCCAACCCAGGGATTGAACCCGGGTCTCCCGCATTGTAGGCAGATGCTTTACTGACCTGGGGAGTTCATCTTTCAGTGTCATACTTTTTTGCTTTTTCACACTGTTCATGGGGTTCTCAAGGCAAGAATACTGACGTGGTTTGCCATTCCATTTTCCAGTGGACGTTTTGTCAGAACTCTCCGCCATGACCTTTCCATCTTGGGAGGCCCTATGCAGTATGGTTCATCGTTTCACTGAACTAGACAAGGCTGCGATCCATGTGATCAGATTGGCTAGTTTTCTGTGATTGCCCTCTGATGGAGAAGGCTAAAAGGCTTCCTGAAGGGAGAGACTGACTGAGGGGGAAGCTGGATCTTGTTCTGATGGGTGGGGACATGTTCAATAAATCTTTAATCCAACTTTCTGTTAATGGGCAGGGCTGTGTTCCTTCCCTGTTGTTTGACCTGAGGCCAAACTATGGTGGAGGTAATGAAGCTAACAGCGACCTCCTTCAAAAGGTCCCTGCATGCACTGCTGCCCTCATGCCCCCGAACCTGCAGCAGGCCACTGCTAACCCACGCCTCCACCAGAGACTCGTGGACACTCACAGGCAAGTCTGGGTCAGTCCCTTGTGGGGTCACTGCTCCTTTCTCCTGGGTCCTGGGGCGTACAGGGTTGTGTCTGTGGCCTCCAAGAGTCTGTTTCCTCAATCCTGTGTAAGTTCTGGTGGTTCTATGGTGGGGATAATGGCGACTTCCCGCAAAGGGCTTATGCCATACCCAGGTCTGCTGCACCTAGAGCCCCTGTGGCAGGCCACTGCTGACCCGCACCTCCACAGGAGACGCTCAGACATGTTTCTGGCTCAATGTCTGTGGGTTGGGCATGCATTTTGTGCCGTTCCCAGGTCTGAGCAGCTCAGGAGACCAGGTGCTTGCCGAGCGCACTGTCCCAGGTGGGCCGTGCATCTTAATCACCTCCCGGGTCCAGACCACTGTTTCCTGGGTGTGCTGCAAGAGCACTGTCTCAGGTGTGCCATATGTCTCCTCTGAAGAGCTACTCTCAGGCTGCAACCCTTCTGGCAGATGTTATCCACCCAGGATCTCAGGAGGACATGGTTAGCAGCTGGGAGCCTGCTCACTGTTCGGTGGAAGATGCTGTCTCCAGGGCTGAGATTTTAGCAGCCCCTTGCCTTCCCTCTCTAGCTATGGCAAGCCTGTCTCTCTGCCTCTGGGCAGGGAGGGGCCGGTATGCAGCTCTCCTTTGGTATGCAACTAAATCCTTTGTTCTGTGAGAGGGCCAGGCTGTGGAAAATTCTTAAAAAGATGGGAATATGACCACCTGACCTGCCTCCTGAGAAATCTGTAGGCACGTAAAGAAGCAACAGTTAGAACTGGACATGGAACAACAGAAGTACGTCAAGGCTATGTACTGTCACCCTGCTTATTTAATTTATATGCAGAGTACATCATGAGAAGTGCCCGGGTGGATGAAGCACAAGCTGGAATCAAGACTGCTGGGAGAAATATCAATAACCTCAGATATGCAGATGACACCACCCTTATGCCAGAAACTGAAGAACTAAAGAGATTCTTGATGAAAGTGAAGGAGGAGAGTGAAAAAGTTGGCTTAACACTCAACATTCAGAAAACTAGGATCATGGCATCTGGTTCCATCACTTCATGGGAAATAGATGGGGAAACGATGGAAACAGTGAGAGACTATTTTAGGGGGCTCCAAAATCACTGCAGATGGTGACTGCAGCCATGAAATTAAAAGACACTTGGTCTTGGAAGATGACCAACATCAGTCAGTTCAGTCGCTCAGTCATGTCCAACTCTTTGCGACCCCATGGACTGTAGCACACCAGGCCTCCCTGTCCATCACCAACTTCCGGAGTTTACTCAAACGCATGTCCATTGAGTTGGTGATGCCATCCAACCATCTCATCCTCTGTCGTCTCCTTCTCCTCCCGCCTTCAATCTTTCCCAGCATCAGGGTCTTTTCAAATAAGTCAGCTCTTCTCATCAGGTGGCCAAAGTACTGGAGTTTCAGCTTCAACATCAGTCCGTCCAGTGACTACTCAGGACTGATTTCCTTTAGAATGGACTGGTCAGATCTTCTTGCGGTCCAAAAGACTCTCAAGAGTCTTCTCCAACAACACAGTTCAAAAGCATCAATTCTTTGGAGCTCAGCTTTCTTAACAGTCCAAATTTCATGTCCATACATGACTACTGGAAAAACCACAGCCTCTGCTAGACGGACCTTTGTTGGAAAAGTAATGTCTCTGCTTTTTAATATGCTGTCTAGGTTGGTCCTAACTTTCCTTCCAAAGAGCAAGTGTCTTTGAATTTCATGGTTGCAGTCACCATCTGCAGTGATTTTGGAGCCCACAGAACAAGGCTGGCCTTCCAAAGAAGTTTTAAAGACCAAAAAAGAGTCCAGCTGAAAATACTGCGTGGTTCTCCTCTGCCAACGAGGACATCACAGACAGGTGCTGGCAATCCTTATCCCAAGGGATGAAATCCAAACTTCTCAGTCGACATTAAAAAGCCCTCAACATTTTGTTCTCAACCTATCATTATAGTATTTCCTAAAAGTTCTGGGTCTGAATTTCAGTTCTGCCACTTACTAGCCACAATGTCTCGGGCAAAATGCTTATAAAGTGGAGATTATACCATGACTTGTAAAATGAGACTCATACCATCTACCTGGCAAACTTTAAATGAAACGTTACAGAAAAAAATGAAAAATATCTTTAAAAAAATTAAAAGTATCTTAAAAGTTCTTGTAAAATTCCTGATGGCTGCAACTCTATAAATTTACTAAGAAAAAATGAATTGTACATTTACAATGGGTGAATTTTACAGTAGGTAAATTATATTTTGATAAACCTCCTTTTTAAAACCCATGGATAAAACTGGGATTATTCAATAAATGGATTTATGACAACTGCATCCATCAGGGAAAAAACACAGATATTTCCAAAATATCAAAGATTATAATGTAAAAGTATACATTCTACTATGAAAAGGTCTTACAATAATTTTAACACTACTGAACTCTCTCCTCCAGTCAAACCAATAAACTCACTGTATTTTGAAGGTCTATAGTTATGACCAACCTAGACAGCATATTCAAAAGCAGAGACATTACTTTGCCAACAAAGGTCCGTCTAGTCAAGGCTATGGTTTTTCCAGTGGTCATGTACGGATGTGAGAGTTGGACTGTGAAGAAAGCTGAGCACCGGAGAATTGATGCTTTTGAACTGTGGTGTTGGAGAAGACTCTTGAGAATCCCCTGGACTGCAAGGAGATCCAACCAGTCCATTCTAAAGGAGATCAGTCCTGGGTGGTTTTTTGGAAGGACTGACGCTAAAGCTGAAACTCCAGTACTTTGGCCACCTCATGCGCAGAGCTGACTCATTAGAAAAGACCCTGATGCTGGGAGGGATTGAGGGTAGGAGGAAAAGGGGATGACAGAGGATGAGATGGCTGGATGGCATCACTGACTTGATGGACATGAGTTTGAGTAAACTCCGGGAATTGGTGATGGACAGGAAGGCCTGGAGTGCTGCAATTCGTGGGGTCACGAAGAGTCAGACACGACTGAGCGACTGAACTGAACTGACAGTTCACAACTGGGCTTCCCATGTGGCACTAGTGGTAAAGAATCCACTTGCAATGCAGGAGATGTAAAAGACGTGGGTTCGACCCCTGGGTTGGGAAGATCCCCTGGAGGAGGGCAAGGCAACCCACTCCAGTATTCTTGCCTGGGAAATCCCATGGACAGAGGGGCCTGGTGGGCTAGAGCCCAAAGGACTGCAAAGAGTCAGAGACGACTGAAGTGACTTGGCATGCACAGTCCACAACAAGGAGTACCATCAAATCCAGCACACACATAGCCCAAGCCCTAGAATCCTCAAGACCCAGGTACAATGGAAAAAACAAAATACTTGAAGTTAGTCACTGTGTTCTAATCCAAGTTTTACCGCTCACTAGCTGAATGACCTTACGCAAAACCCACTAAAATTCATTTCTTCATCTCAAAGAAAAGCAATCACATCTCACTCACAGGGCTGTGAAAGGCCCTCAAGTGAAGCAGCGTGCCTAACACCCTACCTCAAAGGTAATCATAAATGTTATTTTCCTCCTTCGTCATCTCTAGAATGCATTCCCCTATATTTCCAAACTGTTTTTTTTTTAACTCCACCTTTTAAGATATTGTTTATATCACTCATGTGACCAAAAAAAGAAATCCTTTGATCCTGCATTGCTGTCTTCAACCACTAAAACATTTAATTATTCTGTAAACTGAGATTAGGAACTATTCTTGATATTTTTCTGGCATTCCCTGCTCTATTAGCACATTTACATAAACACTCATATACAAGTAAGCCCATCTTAAAAGTAGGTATTCTTAAAAGTTGATAAACAATACAACAGATTTTCACATCCAACTTCTATAAAACACCCCATGCAAATGGTATCACTGCCTCCATTTTTCTGATGGGGCAGTGAGACTCAGAGACGCTAGAGGACAGCACAGTGGATGCAGGCCCAGTGAACAGGGGTTCCTCCGGCCATTCAGCAGTCACACCATCCTTTGCCCCACAGCACCATGGAATGAGCACAGACTAAGCAAACGCAGCTGCCCATGAGGTCTGTTGCAGCCAGCTGCCAATTACTCATCCTTGCAAGTTTCCTCCTCTGTAAAACAGAAATGGTTACTATCTACTTTTCAGCTTCCCTGGTGGCTCAGAGGTTAAAGCGTTTGCCTCCAATGCGGGAGACCTGGGTTCGATCCCTGGGTCGGGAAGATCCCCTGGAGAAGGAAATGGCAACCCACTCCAGTATTCTTGCCTGGAGAATCCCATGGACAGAGAAGCCTAGTAGGTTACAGTCCACGGGGTCGCAAAGAGTCGGACACGACTGAGCGACTTCACCTTCAATGAGAATAAAAGACCTGGAAGTTTGTCTCTCTTGACTACCTTCCCCTACCCCACCTTGAACCCCTGCCTCTGGCAACCACCAATCTCTTCTTCATTGCTATCTATACGTTTGGGTTGTTTTATTGTTGTTTTTTTAAGATTCCACATGGAAGTGAGATCCTACTATATTTGCCTACTTATTTTTTTAATGTAATAAGTTTGAACCAGCTTACTGAAGACTCTGTATGTTCCTTAAATATGCATATGTTATATTTGTGTTAATTTATGTATAAGTATTCATAGTACATTAAGATGTAACAGCTTAGTATCATCACTTGTAAAAGACCATAAACAATCTAAATAGCCACTGAAAAGAACAGTACAATCACACAAGAGAATTATTACACAGTCACTATAAAGAATAAGGTATATTTCTATGTGTAGACGTGAAACAAACTAGAAGATAAGCAGTTTGGTGAAAAAATTCGAAGTGCACTAGGCTTCCATGTGTGAGCAGTATGTACTAGAGATAGGGAAATACAAACATGAGTGATCTACAAAGAACATCTCTGAATAAGAAACTGAAAAGAGTGACTGTCTTTTGGAGAGGGATCAGGGAACTAAGGAAGAAGGGAGGCTATTTTTCATTGTGTATCCTCTTGCGCTATTTAAACTTTTAACCTGTGTGTGCGCCTGTGACTCTTCATGAACCCATGGGCTGAAAGCCCACCATGCTTCCCCATTCATGCAGCACATTTTTAATTTCCAAAGCAAGATATTGTTCCTAGATTTTAAAAGCTGCAATTTTTAATGTTAAAAATACAATTAAAAGCTAGTTTAGAAAAACGGGTACAGTATCTTTAATTTTTTAAAGAAAAAGATACCAAAGGACATCAAAAAAGGAAGGAGTTTTACCAGAAGAGCGCCATTATCCATAGGCCAATTAACTCAGCCAAGATAAAAGAACATGTCCTTCCCTACGCTGAAGCTGCTGAGAGGTCAAAGATTTTTAAAGCTATTGGAAAGGAAAGAGGATGAATTCTAAAAATTGATCATAAAATAATGTTTCCTAGAACATAAACATTTAGAAAAACACAAACATTTTATACCTGAAGGAATTTTAAACAGCATGTACTCCATACCCCATTCTCATATTCTACAAAGAAATATATTTCCACATGGACTAAATTACTAGCCTAAGATCAAAGTTACTTTAAGACAGAGTACTAAAAAACACACAAAAAACTAATTCTCAGGACCCCCAGTCCAACAGTAATTCCTATACAATGAAACGAGGAGCAAATACTGTATGTATGAATTTGCTGACAACTATATGACAACAAGCTTCCCACGTGGCTCAATGGTAAAGAATCCACCTGACAATGCAGGAGACATGCATTGGATCCCTGGGTCAAGAAGATCCCCTGGAAGAGGAAATGGCAATCCACTCCAGTATTCTTGCCTGGAAAATCCCAGACACAGACGACCCCGGCAGGCTACAGTCCATGGCTCATGAAGAGTCAGACACGAGTGAGCAATTGAGCACACACTGATTGCAAATGACAACAGTGCATAAAACAAGAATTTTATCACATTCCTTTGTATAACTTCAGCTCATAAACTACTTTATAAAAACAGAATATAAAGTTAATATGGAAAAACAAATTTAAGAAATACTGCTACAAAACTTGACTGTGTATATGTATGCCCATGCTATGTACTTAACTGTCTCCCCCTAAATTCTCATACTGAAACCTTAACCCTCAATGTGAGTGCATGTGGAGATAGTAGTTAAGGTTACACACAAAACTAATAATAATGATTAACCCTGGGCAATGAGATCAGTTTAACTTTATACACTGCTGTTCCTGTGAAAATTTTTACCAAAAAAGTTTATTAAAAACTAAATAAATTCAACCCTAAATAAATTTCTAAATATTTCTAGGTACCATAAACATTCATACCTTTGTACACAAAAGCAGATATGCCTACAGAAGAGCAAACAACAACAAAAAGATGTGGCAGTAGAAGCACAGAATCCTAACCACTGGGCAACCAGGGAATTCCCTATAGAACATTCCTGAAATGACAAAATTATAGAAATGGAGGGCAAATTAGTGGTAGCCAGGGATTTGAAGGAAGGTGACAAAAAGGCCTCTTGAGGGTGACAGAGCTGCTCCATGTTCTGACTGCGCTGGCAGGTGTGAAAACACACACACACTAAAACCCCACAGAACTCAATTATCCCACATGTGTACACACACGCACAAATAAGATTCAGAAAATCCTGAAAAAGGTTAAGTGGATTGTGCCAATCAGTGTGGCTGACACTGCATTGCAGCTCTACAAGGTGTTGCCGCTGGGGAGATGGGGATGGGACAGCTGGCTCCTTCTGTATTATTTCTTACAACTGCATGCGACTCTACAATTATCTCAAAATAGAAAGTTAATTTAAAAAGAGAAAAATCCTATAAAAGGACAAAAATAGATGCTTTGGCCATCATTTAGCTTCTTAGAGTCATTTCAAATGCACTTTCATGGAAAGAAGTGTTTACTCACTAACTGAATCTTACTGAGACATTAGTACAACCCTCTCTGAGTACTCTTCATAAAGTTCTAAGCTTTCCTAGTAAAACTTCTCAAGATCTAATTTTATCTTATACAGTTCTTTGGAGCATTCTTTTGCATTGCCTTTCTTTGGAATTGGAATGAAAACTGACCTTTTCCAGTCCTGTGGCCACTGCTGAGTTTTCCAAATTTGCTGGCAGATTGAGTGCAGCACTTTCACAGCATCATCTTTCAGGATTTGAAACAGCTCAACTGGAATTCCATCACCTCCACTAGCTTTGTTCATAGTGATGCTTTCTAAGGCCCACTTGACTTCACATTCCAAGATGTCTGGCTCTAGATTAGTGATCACATCATCATGATTATCTGGGTCGTGAAGATCTTTTTTGTACAGTTCTTCCGTGTATTCTTGCCACCTCTTCTTAATATCTTCTGCTTCTGTTAGGTCCATACCATTTCTGTCCTTTATCGAGCCCATCCTTGCATGAAATGTTCCCTTGGTATCTCTAATTTTCTTGAAGAGATCTCCAGTCTTTCCCATTCTGTTCTTTTCCTCTATTTCTTTGCATTGATAGCTGAAGAAGGCTTTCTTATCTCTTCTTGCTATTCTTTGGAACTCTGCATTCAGGTGCTTATATCTTTCCTTTTTTCCTTTGCTTTTCGCCTCTCTTCTTTTCACAGCTACATACCTGTATTCCCCACTAGAATGTAACCTCCACAGGACAGACTTCTGTTTCATTAAATGTTGCATTCCTATCACCCTGATCAAAACTTGCCACCTTGCAAGCACCATATTAAAGGAGTGAAATCAATGGTATTGTAAAGTCTCTTGTTATTTACTTTGTGTATTGTCGAATAAAAATGTGTTAATCTATACGAGCTCACTCTGTGAGCTGATTCAGGTTTGTGGGGTGAAAAGTATAATTCTGGCTTAAACAAAAACAGTCTTGCCATACACTCCAAAGTTTGCATATGAACTTCAAGTTATCCCGTGCTTTCTGCCATTTGGACAGACAGCCACGGTTCAGTCATCTGTAGCTATTTTACTGGTCCTGAAAATATACTCTCAAAAACTGGGAGGTAAAGAAATGTACAGGCTAACTGTAGACTTATTACTAATATTCAACTAACAGCAGCAACTAACCCTGACCCCTCACTATGTGCTAGATAATGCTCTGATAGGGTTAAATTCAAGCCTGTCACAACTCTGAATTAGGTATTACTATTACCTCCACGTTTTGAAATGAGAAAAATAGAGGCTTAAAAGTTAAAAACTCAAGATCACAAAGTAGACAGGAGAGCCAGGTCCATCTTAGATATGCCTTATGCCAGAGCCTTCACTACTAATTAAATTAGCAGAACTGAAAATAAGTCTGTTCACAACTGAGCGACTTTCTTTCTTTCTTTGGTAAAATAAATCTGTTGGGTTTCAAATAAAGTAACATACATAAAATACAAATACTGAGCTGCTAAAAACTGAGCATCTTGAAGATGAAAAGTCTAGCTGGCTGAGAATATTAGAATCACATCATTAAAAGGTCAAGGATCAGCAACTCAACTAAACCACCAAATCAAACCACACTGAACCTTTAGAAGATTCGAATTCCAAAAGAAATACGAAATGTCTAACACTTTAAAAAAGAATAATAAACTGTTATTTTCCCAACAATCCTGAATGCCAGAATATGTTCACTAACATACTGCCAGGTCAACCAAAGAGCTGGAAGTGTAATACTTCTGTACAGATAAAAAGTAGGCAACAAATGAAAGTACAGTTCCTTTACAAGACTGAAACACCACTGCAACCAAGCACACTAAAAAAAAAAGCCTTTCTGCTTCAGTTTTCGAAAGCTTGCAAAGTAAGGATAAAATTTCCTCTTGCATTTACCTCTCAAGTTTTCACACAATCTGAAACACTACCAAAACAATTCAAGTACTTAAAGCAAGAGTCAAAAACTCAAAGGCCAAGAGAAGCCAGGCATATAAGTTAACCTAGTCAGTAATAAGGCAAAAATGGAGTCTTGCCCAGCCAACACACCTAATTCTAATATAGAAAAGAGTTGCCCTTCAAAGAAAGTCAGAAATCTGTAGTTTACCCTTAAACCTGATTATTCAAATGTTGTCAACTAATTCAGTTACAAGCCAACACATGCAAAATAAAAACATCAAATTATATCATAAATTTCAGGCACCAAAATGGCTAAAATTGTAAGATGGCTAATATCAAGTGCTAGGGAGAACGTGAAGCAACTTGAAACAACTTGAACTCTCATACTCTGCTAGACGGAATATAAATGTGATACAATCTCTTCTGAAAACTATCTGAAGTCATCTACTTAGAGCTGAACATATGCATGTCCTATTATAAGTCTGAAATTCCACTCCTAACATAAATTCATAGACTTGAACCAAAAAACATATTCAAGAATGTTCAAAACAGTGCTCTTCCTAATAAACAAAAATTGGAAACGTACCATCACCCACTAACAGCAAAATGAGAATATAAAATGAGGCACATTCATATAATGTGTAACACCAGACAAGAATAAGACTAAGAGGTTGCTCCCACATAACTGATCTTACAAATATGCTTAAAGAAAACAGGCCCACAATGTTCTTATAGAGCTCAAAAAAAAAAAGAATGAAAAAGTGAAAAATGAATCGACGATATAGTTCATGAAGTCAGTGGTTAGCTCTGGGAAAGGAGTGACTGGCAAAGGGTAGGAAGAGCAGAACTTCTGCAGGTCCTGACTGAGTTCTATTTCCTGATCTGAGTACTGTTATGAGCTGTTTTCATCTTGTGAAAATTCCAAATTTTATGGTCTATATATTGTTCTGTAGGTGTGTACACTTCAACAAAAACTTTAAAACACACACACACAGCTCCAAGATACCCAAGGAGCCCAAAGTATTTCTACAGGTGGACCCGGCTTATCAGAGCAGATATGTGTGACATCCCAACTCAAGAAATAGTCCACATTCTTACACCTAAAGAAGAGCAAAGGAAACAAAGTAAAAGCAATATAAAACTGTGTCAGTGACTCTACCTGATCAAGTCAACAACTAACAAAATTTAAATTTCTCCTAATAACAACACCTCTCAGAATGTGTCCTCCCTTTTAATTGCCTCATACATTTACCAAATCAAGTGTCTCATAAAATAGAGTATAATACAGCTAAATGTAGAAACTAGATCAAAAATTAAATAATAAAGTGTAAAAAATTCAACGCAAGCATTAAATCACCAACACAATCCTGTTCCCTGAACAACCTAACTTAACTGGCCACTCACTGATAGGAGACAATTTTATCTCACCGAAAGGAGTCACAATCTAGACCACCCACGAGTTACCAAGAAGCCTACAGCAGACAAGAGGAGCCTTGAGCTTCACCCAGCTGAGTTAAAGCAAGTCCCACAGAATCCAACTACCTAACGCAGCTACTTAATCAAGTAACTGTTAAATGACTAAACCTTCACTCCAAAATGCCTTTAGCGCTCACTGCCTGCCCTCTCAAGAACCTATCTCCCAAAGACGTTTGGTTCCTGAGATATGAAATGGTCCCCACCTTTGAGTCACTTGCTAGTATTTCTCCTCCATCTCCAACCTCACCTGTTTACAGCCTGTCCTAACTTTCATGTCCCAAATCTACCACATCTGTGTATTAAAAAATCCTAGAAATATCACATATTAAATTGAATACCTCCATTTTTTTAACATGCCTCTTTCTGTAGGTAACAAAACCACTGTTCAGTTTCTCTGCTTACTAATCAAACAAAACGAATTAATCTGAGCCACAACTCAATACATCCAGCAAACTTACGTAGAAAATGCAGTTGCTGCTCCAACGTGATAAAATTCCACCAATAAAGTAACCATTCTGACAAAACATTTTAAGTTACAAATTATTCTTAGCATTATCACCCTCACCAAATACATCTGCACTGAAGTCAGACCCATTAGAGCAAAAGAAACAATCTTTAAAACACACACTAACACATACACCCATCTCTAGGAAGACACTTAATAATCCTCACAGAGCAAATAACTGCTAAAGGATCAAGCCAAATACTTAAGACCATTTACAATTAAAAAAAAAAAGTTCTGACATCCAAGTTAAGCTGCCTATCAAATGAGTTTCAAATCTAGTAACTTTTTAGAATTCCCAAGTAAGTAGGATTTTCCCACTTGGTTTAGAAATGCTCAACACACTCAGAAACAAACAAGAAAAAACTCGACACACCTCTACTTTTCAAGGGCAACCTTTTGTAAACCAGATTACACTTTTAGGCTTATTATTAGAACTGCAAACTCCACTCACTAACGACGAACAAGTTACAAGGTAACAGAAGACAAGTGAAAAAAGGCCCGCTGCCCTAAGAGAGCCGAATTCGAGGGCTCAGTCGCACACAAATGTGCGCGGCTCATGGCGTGGCACGTTTCCGAGGCTCCGAGCTGAGGGTTCTCTGGATACAAAGTAGTAGAAGACAAGCAATACACCTCTGGACACCCTGCAGACTCCCGCCAGCTTTCAAGAAAACTGCGGAAATGCAAGTTTGGGTGAAATCCCGACTCAGACCAAGCACGCGAGAGACGGCTGCTTGTCGGTTCGCTCCCGATTCCTTAGAAAGCAGTTCCTGCCTGGAAAACCTCTCTCCCAGAATCCTTGCACACACACACAGAAAAAAAAAAGAAAAAAAAACTTTTTCCGCTCTTCCAACCCACTCCTGGAAGCCGCGGAGCCCGCCCCGCCCGGCACACACCCACCGGGGGACCCCTCCGCTCGGCCCGGAGCGCGCGCGCACACACACTCACAGGTGCCGGCAAACCCGGCCCCTTTCCACACCCCCCGGAAGCGACACCCCCATCTCCCGCACGCCGCGGCCCATCCCCCGTCCTCCCGCCC